>JAZHYW010065894.1:0-88596 GCA_037355805.1 Ixodes ricinus
CATATTGCCATTCCGGGTAACACTACGTGCTCGAACATTTTCGTTTTGAACGTAAGAATAGCGGCCGTGAGAATGACGTGGAAGCCCAGCGCACGCCGCACCTGATAATAACAACAAGTATCCGGGATGGCGTTGACGTGATGCAGGCATTGCCGTGTTAAGCAGCAAATCGCAATACCATATGGCTGTTTCTCGCCTCTTCGGTTGCATATCTCTGAGCAACGGGAGTCAAGGCGGAAATCATAATTTACCCGTCCCTCTACCTGACGTTGCCGCATCTTGAGCCTGATTTTCCGCATCTATCTCGATTCATTCCAAGCTGCAGCGACTTTGTTTAGCAGCCCTTCAAATTCAGAAGCCCGCTTCCCAATACTGTTGCTCCACGAAATCAACCGCTTCGAGAGCATTGGCGAATCCAGCGAAATGAGACCGCGACACCGAGGCCTGAGAGAACGCCGTCTGCTCTGTCGTCTGGGCCTATCGCTGAATACGCCGCGCGCAGCTCTAGCTTTGCGCTCAGCAGACGCCGTAATAATCGCGGCCCATCAGCGCCGCAACAGGCCGGGGATTTAAGACCGGTTCACATGGTGTGATTGCGCTGTTGACCGCGACGCCCAAACGCCCGCACGGGGCGCCAGTCACAGTGGCTCTCATTCCGTTGTCTGCTCGCCCTTTCCATGCTGGATGCCGTGGCGATCTGCCAGGCTTTGCAGATTGAGGCTATGTCTGCAGGCCGCACAGACCCAAGGGTCCAGAGCAGAGAGCCTAGATTAGAGAGGAAATCCACCAGAGCACCGGAGAAGGCAGATGCAGCAGCGGATTTTGCTCTTCCGCGATGAACGGCATTTCGCAAATGCGCGCGTGTCATCTGCAGACAAGAAGGGGAGATCGCCGACGATGGTAGTTTATGCCAGTACCAGCGGCTGCACGCGTCGAAACGATGACGACCGTAGGAAACGCCCGGCAAGGGAGCGTCACCGAAAGAGGCCGCCGCCCAGTTGCGCGACCGCGGCAGTGAAATACGTACCGCACTCGCGTATGCTCATTGACGTTGCACGGGAAGGAAGAGATTATGCAAAATGTATTGGCTAGTACTACAGAAATTGAATTCTGCCCGGTTACAGGCTTCTGCATTTTGCCGGCTCAATGCTCTAAGCAACAACGTGCAAAAAGAAAAAATTGAATTGCAAGAAGGCAATTATTTATCGTAGGCTTACCTGAACAAGTGCTGAAGGTAGATCGTCGTTACATTGAAACGTTACAACGCCTGAACAACAGTTGGACGCCATCAATGGAGCGGAGCAGATTGAGACGAATGTCATCAAACACGACGCTACCCTCACCGACGCGTCGGGTTCGGGCTCCACGTTGGCGCTGTCCGATGAGTCACTACGTTACGGAGTCTCAAAGGTAAGATATCTTAGGTGAGGACACGCAGTACGGCAGCGGTGGCGATGCGATCGACCAGACAGTCTTCTTTGGCACGCGGCCGCGTAGCGCAGTAGTGTCTGATGCATATTGCAGGCGCGATTGTAGCAAAATTTCGCGTTCGACTGTAGCGAGCTGGCTGCTCTGATATGGCCATGAACGGCTGCGAAGGTGGTGGATGCGGCAGACGTTCCAGCGTTTACGATGGTTTCCAGCGATTTGCCCACGGAGTTTCAGGCCAGCAGCCAGAAGCAGATGACGGCGACATGAGTTTGCTCCTGCTTTTGTAGAGGAACTTGTATGCCAACCGGGATAGTGACCGACAGCATGACGTCCTTACTTCTGTCATCGCCGCCACCTCCAGACCATTCACACCGAAGCATCTGTTCTGGTGCCGGCACTGACGGACGTTGAGATTACCTGTTGAATGCAGCAAATTCAGCGTTTACTCGTTGAAATTAGGTCAACGACGAAGCTGTCCAAGCAACAATGCGTATGAGTAGCGCTGCGATGACGTGAACACAGAGTAACAAGCACGTTCTCATATTTGTTCAAGCTGGAGATTATTGTTACCAGGTTACTACAGTATGAATGTATGTGCTCAGCATATCACGAGCGACAACACGCAGCGGTTTTCAACTGAAAAGTCTAAAGGAAGCATCTGCAACACAGTCGCAAAGGGCGGCGGTAGAAGGAGCGAGAGCGAGGACTTCGACAAGAAACAATACGCGCAGCTTCTTATCTAGTGAGTTGGCATTGAAAATCGACCTAAAAGGGATCGAAGCTGCCGAGCGTTCAAACGCAACTTTGGAGAACAGCAGGTTAGACGAGTACTGTCCAGACCGGTGATCGATCTTCCAAGTACAAGTGCTCGAAGGGCTTAGCATCGAGGCAAGTTATCGTAGTTTTCTCCTTTAGTGTGGTGCACTTCAGCAGGAGGATCGCGCGGGTTAAGAAGCACACGGCGACAAAATCCAATTGAAAATGGCTCTCGTACAACTGAAAGTAACGACCAAGACTCTCAAACTAGTATCATCATCTGAGTACTTAACTTAATGAACTAGCCGTTTGCCGTCTTTTCGAGTAACGTACAACTGGTGTAGTACTCACTAAAATGGACTCAATTTTTCACAGCGCAGTTTCGTTTCCGGCTTGACAAGGGTGCATTATGGGAAATGTCCCATATCGCAATGCGAGGGGCCAAATACTTGTTCACGGAGGCAGGAATCTGCGCGTGCATTATAAGCATCTTACAATGTACTGGGCGCGAGGCCACGTGACTTCTCTCAAAAGGCGACCCCATGAGGTCAGCTGACTCATCCCTGAGTCATGTGACCCCCCCCCCGAAGGCACGTGACCCCCTGATTTCCGAGTCAAGTGACTTCTTCCCTCTGCTGACCTTTGGCCATGCAGAGGAGGAGAAAGGAGGGGTATACCCTCCTCAGTGCTCCTCTTCAAGAGCGCTCTGTAATTCGGCGCTACAAAGAGCTTGTAAACTGCCTTCTCTTTTTCTTCGGAGCTTGTTTGTGCAGTGCTGCGGTGCTGGGCGCTGAAACTGTTGCCTATAGGATTGAGCGCTATCATTTTGCGAACACATTCTCAGAAGGCTCACATCTCTAAATTGTGCAGAATAGACCTCAAATATGCGCGCCACCTGAGGGTTGATCTCGCCAACGAGGGGGTGTCAGCATCTGCGCCTACTCCGCCATCAGCCCCGCATCGAAAACGTTGTCAGCATTCGCAGAAGATTTCTGATCCAGGCCATATTGCCCAGCCAAATAAATAAGCACCGAGCCACAAGGAAATTTCACATCGATGATATGTATAAGCTGCGGGACCATAAGCCTCTCATCCCGCGCAGGAAACAATGCTATTTCATGTGGGCAGGAGTCGAGCATGCCAGCACCGACATTCAGCATTTGATTGCAAGAAGCACTGAAGAGGATACCTGGTAGCTTAAGAGCCCGCGAAGCTTGCTGACATCTTCGAGCACGAGAAGAGCTGGCGCATTTCGGCTGAACAAAAGGGAGTATGTTAATTGACGAGCAACATATAACATGGTCGGATACTTCGCTACCATCCACTAGCTGAACCCTCTCTTCTTTTTTTTCCTTGCCCGATACAAACATGCTTTGGCATTTCTCCTCATAAATAAGCTCTGAGCCCTTCAGCCTGTTATACATCGAATGACAACAACCAGTTTCGCAACGCAGAAACGAGGCCAGCGAGCTCAGGCCTCTGCCCTCACCCCCTCCTTCTTCTCGTTCCCAGAAGGCACACGCGGGCGTCTCGGCAGTATCGCTTATCACTCCGGCTCCGGCTCGGCTCATAGAGAGTCATTATTGTCAGCTCTCTGTTCAGTCTCCGAGGCGGCCATTCGTTCCCATAGAGAGGTTGCAGCTCATCGAGGGGAGCTATATAAATTTCTTCTGTTGGAGGGTGCCCCACGTTGGCCCACCGTTTTTCAGATGCATTCCTCTAGAAAATCGGGAAGGCGAAATACTACTGCCAAGAAAAAGAAGGTCCAAACAAAGAGTAGCATTTCGGCAAACAGTGTAGCAGCACGAGAACAAGTACAAAGTAGAGAAGATCAGTTCCCGTCCAAGTTCACAGACCTCACCTGAGCTCTCTTTAATAGATTGGCTCGCGCTCATCAAAGAATTTCCATATACTTCATGAAGAACCGTCATCGCGTGACGTCGTCATGACATGACTATAACGCCATGCGGATACCACACATTGTCATTCCGCCTGGCTCTCTTTGTCGGTCATTAGCATATTCTAGTTTTGTTGTTGATTCTCTTGTATTTGTCGTCCAGAAGGTCTCTGTCCTGTGATTAATGAGTTTGCCAAGTTAAGTGCACGCGTTTAGGTGACAAGTGTTCCAGCCGGCCATGATCACACAGAGAGACAGAGTCAATCTGCTATTTTTGTGGTTGCGTTTCAGATGGTGGCCGTTTGGCACCATGTTTGTTGTTGCTCGGTCGGCGGCATCGAAACGCCATCATGACGTCAACGTGGACTTGTGTCACGTCTGCGTTACGACCGGTTACTTACAACAAGATATTACCATAAGAACAGACACTCTAGAAGAGCATCCTTAAAATTGATTACCATAGTACCGATACCGAAGCATAAGCGGTACGGCACTGATTACAAGAGCGCAGCTCCAACAAAGGGGTCATGAAACGATATCGTTGCCATGAGTGTGCAGAGGCATATAGTGCTCCTAGTCAGCCCAAGTGTACCGCGAGTGATTCAGAAGTTTTTTGTCAGTGGTGAAATTCGAGGACAAAGGCGGTCTATTTCTTCAAATTGCGAAGGCAAGACTGAAAGAAATAGACCACTTTTGTCCTCGAAATTTCACCGCGACAAAAAAGCTTCTGAATCACTCGCGGTCTGTGCGAGTACACTTGGGCCTGACTAGGAGCACTATAGCCTCTACACACTCATGAACATTCCAACCCGATATCGTTTCATGACCCCTTTTAAGTTGACGGAGCTGCACTCTTGTAATCAGTGCCGTACTTGCCGCTTATGCTTTGGTAAGTCGATTTTTACGTATCCGAATGCAGGAAGGATTTTAAGGATGCTCTTCTAGAGTGTCTGTTGCTATGGTAATATCTTGTCGTAAGAAGTCACAACCGGTCGTAACACAGACGTGACACAAAGGGTCCGTTGACATCCTTGATGGCATTTCGATGCCACCGACCGGCAACAAACAAACATGGTTGCCAACGGCCGCCATCTCTGAAGCGCAACCGGTGTCACCAACGAATTGGCTCTGTCGTCTCTGTGGTGATATATGCATGTTGGTCGGATGTTGGCCGGCTGGAACGCGGTCACATAAACGCGTGCACTTTAACGAGTTAAAGGCAACAACGCTGCTTTATTGTCCACGGGACAGGGTGAACCTTCCTGGACGACAAGAAATACAAGAAGAATCAACAACAAAATAAGAAAATATGCTAGCTTGATTATGCCGACAAGGGCCGGGGAGCAGAGTTGTGAATGAGCCGGGCGGATGACGTGTGCGTGTGTGACATCACGTAACGTTATGAGGTCACATGACGTCATGACGTCACGCACGATGTCAGTCCTTCCTGACGGTTCTTCATGACGGTTTTCTAATAGAATTCGGCTGATGAAACACAGTATGTGTTAAAAGAGCTCGAGTATTCACAAGTGGTGAACAGGACCGGAACTGATCACTTCTCGCCCTTTTGTGCTGTTCTCGTTGCCTTTTTGTTTTGTTTGCCAGAATGCTTCCTCTTTTTGTTTTGGACCTTCTTTTTTTTTCTTTTCCAGCGGCGGTGGTTGCACTCTGCTTTTCTTTCCCGATTTGAGAGCTTCGCGGCACCTTCCTAGAGGAATGCATCTGAAAAATTGATTGGGTTGCGGTGGGAGAAACGAACGCCCGCCCACTTAGAGACACAAAAGGGTGTTATATGACTCCCCTCGTGGAGAAACGCATCAGCGCTCTCCTATGGAGACGAGAGGGTGTTGTTACTCCCTCGGTAGAGAAACGAACGACCGCACGCTCTTATGGAGACGGGAAGGTGTTATGTGACTCTCCTCGGGGGAGACCTTGAAGCCGGAGCCTTGCTCGGAGTGATCGCTGTCACGACTGCCGGGGCGCCCGCGTTGATTAAAAACACTTCTGGAAAGAGACGGAAGGGAGTGGAGGGGGGAAGAAGGGAGAGGGTGAAAGGAACGGAAATTTTAAACTCGCCCCGAGCGCTCGTTTTCTTTCTGCGTTGCGAAACTTGGTTGTTTGTCATTGAGCGAATGTCGCCCCCTAGCCTTTCTTTAATTTGGAAGGAGGGAGACGGAAGCAGTTTGTGAGGAGGAATGCCAAAGCGTGTTTGTGTCGGACAGAGAAAAAAAGAAAAGAGGGGTTCAGCTTGAATTGGATGGGCAGCGAGTGTCCGTTATGTTATATGTTGCTTTCGTTTTGCATCTGAGTGCTTCTTGCGCTCCAGTTTGTTCCGGCGTTGCCGAGTGCGCCAGCTTCTTCTCGTGCTCGAGAGTGTCGAGATTGCTCCTCGCGGGCTCTTAACACCAGGGTTACTTGTCCTCTTCGAGGTGCTTCGCGTCAAGGCGTGCTTGAAATGTTTACGCTCGGTGGTTGGTAACTTATCGGCACGCGTGATGGAAAGTAAATGCTCGAATCACCTTCTCATGGAAATAGCATTGTTTCCCCAATTTGCACGGGATGAAATCTGAACTATGGTCCGTTCCCGCAGCTATACGCCTTTCTCATCAGTGTGGGAGATTTCCTTGTGGCTCGGTGCCCATTTGTTCGGCACGAGGCGTGTAATTGGATCGGAGTCTTCTGCGAACGCTGACGAAAAACCCGTTTTCGATGCGAGCTGATGAGCGGAGTAGGCACCGAATGCTGACGAACCCCTCGTGCCCGTAATGGCGGGCTCGGATGGTTGAAGCAGCAGCTACCAACCAGGTGGCGCGCATATTTGAAAGGTCTATTCATACTGGTAAGAAATGTGAGCAGCTTCTTAATACGAGTGTGTTCGCAAAATGATAGCATGTCAATCCTAGCGTAGTTTCGACAGCGCCGCAGCCCCGCGGCACTGCCTGAGCAAAAACTCAGAAAAAAAAATGAAAGCCGTTTACAACTCCCTGTAGCGCCGAATTAGAGAGAGCTCTTGAGGAGGAGGAGGAAGGGTACTGAGGGGCGGGTAAACCCCTCCTCTTTCCTTCTCTGCATGACCAAAGGTCATGCGAGGGGAGGGGGTCACGTGACCTCAGGCGGTGGTCACGACCTCAGGGGGTCACGTGCCTTCGGGGAAGGGGTCGCATGACCTCAGGTATGGTCAGGTGACCTCGGGGGAGGTCACGTGACCCTGGTCACGTGGCCCTCGCGTGGTGCATTATGGGAAATGCCCCATAATGCACCGCGCGGGGTTTACGTGACCCTTCCGAAGTCATGTGACCCTGGTCACGTGGCCCTAGCGCGGTGCAATATGGGACATTTCCCATAATGCACCACGCGGTTACGCCGACGGCGACGGCGACGCCGACGCCGTTCAAGCCGGAAACGGCGCCTAAGAGCTGCGCTCTGAAAGAAATTGAAGGTCCATTTTTTAGTGTGCTACACCAGTCTTGTACGCGTTACTCGAAAAAAAAGAAACAACCAAACAACTAGTTGATTACGATTAAAATTACTCAGAGATATTCAATTAAATTACTGTAATTTAAAAAGAAAGGGCTTGGTCGTTACTTTTCGGATTAGTACATGCTATTTTCGAAAGCCGATTTTTCAGGTTCGAAAACGGGTCTTTCGTTTTGTCAATATTAGATTACAATCGCCGTATTATAAGCTACTTCTTAATCCACCGATTTTGATATATCATCCTCCTGCACTTGTACAAACGAAGGGCGCCACTAAAAAGGAAGGAAAACTTACGATAACGCCTCGGCGTCTTGTGTACCTCCAGCGCGCACGCGGCCAAAGCAGAACGGAAGGCATCGGTCACGTACTTATGGAAGATTCGTGCTTATTCTTACTCTGGACGTAACTTTTATCATTTCGTCCTATTTTCTTGTTCTCAAAAGTTCCCGTTCATTCTCACCCCGAACGCTCGACGCTCGATCCTTTTAGATCGATTTTTCGAGATGCCGACTCACACTAGACAAGAAGCTGCGCGTGACCTTGTCGAGTCGGTCTCGCTCTCGCTCGCTGTTACGCCGCCAAATCACCGCCCGCTTTTCTGCTGTCTCCTACGCTCTTTGTTTATTTCTGTTTGGCACAAGGTCGTCCCTTTAGACTTTTGGTTTGAAGAGATTTCCGCCGCGTGTGCTCCTGTCACTCGTGACAATATACGAGCCCCGCCGTTCTCATGCTGTCAGTGACGTAGTGGTAGCCTGCCTCAGGGCCCGGTTCCCCATGCTTTTCTATGGGAGACGTGCTTGTCTTATAAAGTTGCTTTCTGCGTGTTCCGCGTCATGTAGAGCTTGGCGCTTGCACTGCACGTGTTGCTTGGACACAGCTTCGTCGTTGACCCTAGTTTCCCGCTTCAACGGCGGCAAGAACAGTTTTGTAAACACGTTCAAGCGGATTGATCTCTAGCGCGTCCGTCGAGGTACGGTGCCGGCGTGCGGAACAGGTCTCGAATTGGTGTGTGCAGCGTCCTATTTTGCCCGTGTATCGAAAAGGGTCTGGAAGTGGCAACAAATAACGTCACAAAAGCCGGAACGTCATGCTGCCAGGTGTCGCGGTCCTGGTGGTTGGCCGCAAGTTCCTCTACAAAAAGCGGAGCAAACTCGTGTCGCCGTCGTCACAGCTTCCCAACTGCTGGCTGCCGAAGCTTCCGTGGACCGTCGAGCTGGAGAACATCGTGCGGCAGAACGGACGTCTGCCACATCCACCACCTTCGCTGTGACGCCGCCAGATCGCGGCCGGGGACTGCGTGGCACGTGTATGACGTCATCAGGCGGAAATCGAGGGACCACTTCTTTTGACCCGTTAAACACACCAGTCGGAGACGCCTTCTAGGCACCTTTGCAATCGCGCCGCCTGGTGTGCATCCGGAGACGCTTCTGCATACGCTACACGGCCGCGTGCCAAAGGGACTTTATCTGGCCGATCGCGTCGCCGCACTTGCCGTGCTGCGTGTTCTCACCTAAAAGGTCATCTTACACTTTGGCTTCCACGTAACGTTGTGACTCTCGGACAGCGCCAACTGAGCAATTAGGCCCGAGCCCGTCCCCGACGCGTCGATTGGACACGAGGGCCGGCCGAATGATGACGTGGCATTCGTGTCCAATCTGTGTCTCCCATTGTGATGGCATCCAACTTTTGTTGTTCGAACATTTGTAACGTTTCAATAAGATAACGGTGATGTCTGAAACTTCGGCACCTTGTTCGGAGTCCTCGGACTGTTAGCGCTACATTTGGGCGTAGGCTGGGCAATAAATAATTACCTCTCACAATACGTTTTTCTTTTTGCACGTTGTTTTTAGCCGTACATCGAAGCCGGCTTTAGAAATGCAAAGCCTGTAGCGACGTACGCTCGTTCCCGCGAGCAAGGGCGGTCCGCCGGGGTCTCGGTTTCTCACGACGAAGCAATTGCCCTAATTGCAGCCCGGGAACGCCGTCTCTCTTTTTCCCTTCCGATGCGAGCGTCCCGTTTTGTCCGTTGTGGCGCATACGCGAGTGCGGTCACGTGGGGCCCCTCGCGCTGCCGCGGTCCACTCTTAATCTGGGCGGCGGCCCTCTTCGATTTGACGAGATTGCCTCCACTTTGCCGAGGTGTCGTGTCCGCGGCTCACGTTTTCGCCGGTGGGACTGGATCTCCGAGTGTTTCCCCGCCGGTCGGGATCGCCTGGTTTCCGGGCCGCGTTCGCAACACGAGCCGCGAGTACGTGACGCCGGCTACCATCGTCCGCAGACGTCTCCCTTCTCTGTCCGCCTACCTCGTCGTCACGGTGACGCACGCGCATTTGCGAGTGCCGTTATGAGCGGAAGGCGTCCGCCGTTACGTCGCAAACACTCTCCGTGGTCTGAGTTGGTTCCTCTCTCTAATCTAGGCTCTCTAGCTTCTGGGCCGCGGCTCTGGTGCGTTGCTGCGGGCATAGCCCCCTCAATATACTGACAAAGCCTGGCAGATCGCCACGAGAAGCGGCCGCCGGAATGGGAAAGGTGGAGCGGCAGACAACGGATGAGAGGAGGGCCACGTTATTGGCGCCCCGTTGCGGCGAAACGCGAGGACCCGAAAGTGTGTATCTGGTCCTCGCCACTGCAAAAAGCTGTGCGCTGAGGTTAAGGTTCCCCGAGAAATGACTCTTGCATGCTCTGTGCTACCACTGATGCTCTGTGCTATGCGGTAGACAGTCGGTGTCGGGTTCCAATGCAAAATACCTAATACTCTTCAACTAAAAAAAAAAAAAAAAAGGGAAAAAGACGATTTTTATGCATTCATCATTGTTTTTCTGTTTCCTGGGTAACTTTTGAAGTAATCTTTCTTTTATAAATCTACAACAGTTCGTGGGTCTCACTACAAGTTTTTCCGGAAACATGCTTTTGCGTGTTGTTTATCATTTCGCGGATGATGCGAATTGCACACCACTAATGCCTGATTCACATGGTGTGATTTTACTCTTAATTTCGCAATTGCGACGTGCGGCAAAAAAAGAAAAAAAAGTTTGAGCGATGTTGCGGCGCCCAGCGTCGCAGTTTCGAATTGGCAAGCAGAATCACACCATGTGAACCGGTCTTAAGGCATTTTCACGTTCATCCCTTATTTTGTTGCGGCACCGATGAACCGCGATTATTTTGGCGGTCTTAATAAACGAGCGTGTAAATTAAGCTAAACTGCCGCGCGAGAGCCATTCAGCGATAGGCAGACGACAGAGGCGAAACGACGTTCTCTCGGAGCTTCTCGGTGTCGCCGCTACGCGGTCTCGATTTCGCTGGATTCGCTAATAGCTCTCCGAAATTTTGGCTGACAGCGTTTTCGTGGAACAACTGGTATTGGGGGCTTGAGCTGCAAGTTTGAAGGGCGCCTTTAAGCCAAAGAGACTCGCTGCAGCCCCGAATGGTTACAAATCCGATAGTGGATGCGGAAGAGGAGCCTCGGAAGTCCGTCTGACGTCATATCTGGTCACACGTCGAACTGAGGACGGGTAGAGGTATAGTTTCCGCCTTGACTCCTTGCTCGGAATGGATGCAACCGGAGGGGCTGTTTAGCAGAAGCAGCGGAAAAATGGTGCAGCCATATATGTGGTTGTTACGATTTGCTGCTTTTAACGCAGCAATTGCCTGCATCACATCCAGACCGTGCACCTTCCCGAAGGTATACACTTGTTGTTATTATCAGAGTGTGCGAGCGCAAACAGGAGCTACTCGCATCCTCGTCCTCGGCGTTGGAAGGACCTCCGTATTCTTACGTTCAAAGCTGAAAATGTTCGAACGCAGTAGATGATGTGGAAGTATTTTGTTTTACCCAGAGTGTGTGTAATGAGGAGGATAACGCTTGTAAGGCAGTGAAGGCTTCGAAGATTTTATGTATATGATCAGTCAACAACCCTTCCCATCTCCCTTCACAAGAAATTCGTTTTGAATTACCCCTGACCGTCTTGACTACTTCAAAGATAACTTAAGGAACGCAAACTGGGCGGGGGTTTTAGACAAAACTGACGCGAATGAAGCTTACGAGGAATTTCTCCATATTTTCAAAACTATTTACGTGAACCACTTTCCCAATCGAAAAGTAAGGAGACTAAAAAAAGCCCGGAAACCATGGATAACGGCAGAATTAATTGCAAAGGTACAAATAAAGAACAAGCTATATCAAGCTTTCATTAAAACAAAAGACCCAGACAAGCTTAAAATTTTTAAGGCGTTCAGGAACAATTTGAACAAGGAACTAAAGAAATGCAAAACCGTCTACTACCACAATTTGTTCAGCTCAATTCCCGGCCGCACTGACGTGATGTGGAGGAAGTTGAATTCTGTTTTAAATCGCAACGACACGCAAAACAGCATTGAATCTATAACACAAAATAACGTTGAATTGACTGGTCGTTCTCTCGCTAATGTATTTAACGACTTTTTTGTAAATCTAGGGGGGGGGACTCCAATACAACTAATGCTTGCAGTTATATGAACCGAAGAATTCTGGAAACTTTCTATTTTAATCCAGTCACTGAAGATGAAGTGGTGTCAGTGTTTCGTAACGTAAACGTTAGTCACAGTTGCGACGCCGATGGTATACAGATACGCCCAGTACTATACGTTTTGGACATTATCGGCCGTTACCTGGCGTACATTTTTAATCTCTGTTTAGAAACGGCCATATTCCCCCAAAAGATGCAGATAGCCAAGGTGATAGTGCTTTATAAGAAAGGCGATAGAAATGACATAAACAACTACAGACCTGTGTCACTTCTCCCAGTATTTTCGAAAGGCTTAGAAAAGATTATACATAATCGTTTTATCGTGTTTTTGGAAAAGCATAACGTCATTACAGAATCTCAGTTCGGATTTAGAAAGAAACGTTCTACGGAACTAGCTTTGCTTGACCAAAAAGAATTTATACTGCGCAACTTTGAAGATAAGCATATAGTACTGGGCATATTCATCGATTTTACAAAAGCGTTTGACTACATTAACCACGAGTTGCTCATTCAAAAATTAGAGTTTTGTGGTATTAGGGGACATGCAGCGCTTCTCATTAAGTCGTATTTAGAAAAACGGCGTCAGTATGTTAGTATTCAAGGTCACTTTTCTGATATCAAGCCAATTAAGTCTGGGGTACCACAAGGAAGCATACTTGGGCCATTGCTCTTCAATATATATATTAATGACATCGTTAACATTGCGCAGCAAGTGAAGTTTATCATTTACGCGGATGACACCAGCCTCTTTTTTTCAGGTAAGAATTATAATGAAATTTCGCACGTAGCTAATGACACCATAAAAGCTCTAGACACATGGGCTAAATCAAATAATCTCATAATTAATAAGAAGAAAACTAAGGCGACCTTATTTTGCCCCAAAAATAAGAACCCTGAACTTACGAGTGATATTTTTCTAGACTCTTCGCCTATCGAAGTGGTAAGCACGTTTAAGACTTTGGGGGTGTTTTTCTCTAGGCACATGTCTTGGACTGAACACGTTGACTATGTTATTTCTAAGCTCTCTCGTATCACTGGTATGCTGCATAGACATCGTCATGTTCTTCCAAAAGGAGTTAAGTTGCTTTTGTATAACTCATTGTTTTTATCTCATCTGAATTACTGCCATTTAGTTTGGGGGACGACGACAAAAAGCAATCTGCAGAAACTATTTCTATTGCAGAAAAGAGTGTTACGAATTGTGTGTAACGTGCCTTATGATTCTCACACTGACCAACTTTTTAGAGAGCTGCGTGTAGTGAAGATATTTGATCACTATGCTTTCAGACTTAGCATAAAGTATAAACAGGAATGTCGCGAGATAAACAGTTTTTTATTGTCATTATCATCACTTCGAAAAAAGCTGCAACATATTCCACCCGTCACTCGGATGTTTGGGCAGTAGAAACATCACGAACAGATTATGGCCTCCAAATGATTAAAATAACCTTGCCAACATTACTGAACACTCTTACGGGCTCTAATTTTGATGTCGAATCTTCCAATATGTGTGCGCTTAAGGACTATTTTCTTTCAAATTAAACAATCCTTACTGCTGTTGATTAGCTAGCAGATTATTGCTTTTGTTTTTGTTTTGTTAATTTTTTGTTGTTGTTAAGTATTTTGTATTATATAAATTCTTGTGTATGACTTTCCCAATGCTGTGTACCTGTGGGGGGCTGAGGACCAGTCAAGCTGCTTGCACAGCTTTTTTCCTCAGCTCCCACCATACTTGTATGGTAAATAAAGTCATTATTATTATTATTTTGTGATCATATTCGCGTGAAAGCGAACGCAAGTTACGTATCACTCTTGAGAGAGCCCCCTGCGCTGCGCTACACCGTGTGGGAGCAATTTTTGCAAAACGTAATCGGTGCAAATTACTGTGCGGGGAACAAATGCGTTTAAGGCACCTGGACTAGATTTACAGCGACGCGCTGATTAACAAAACCAAAAAAAGTTGATGTCTAACTGAAAGGACTAAGTAATTTTAATCTTAATATACAGCCCAAAAGGAAGGTGAGAAAAAGGAACTGGTGGAGCCACCTCAGAAAACACCGCGTCGTCATTAATATTATCGTCTCTTCGAGTGCTTTCTCCATGATCCAAAAGATCGTCTGCTCTTTTCTGCCATCGCTGCTGTGTTTTCTTTTTGCCGTAGCCCAAGACGAAGCCAATCCGCGTAGTATCAAGGTGATTATCCCGGCCGTTCCAAAACCGTGTCGCGGATCGTTTACTCGCGATGTCACGTGGTATTAACCTCTGACGTAGGTGACAGGTTACTCGGGTAAGATTTGGAACATAGCCCCTCCTGTCTCTCTACTTCTTCCTCTTCTACTCTTCTGCTACCAATCAAACTTAGTCATATCCCGATTCGATGCGCTACGGTCGCATCCATGTAAACGCAGCTGAGGTAGTGTCCGTCGCTAAAAAATAATGATCTCTCTCCTGGTTCAACGTCTCTCGAGCACCTGCATAGTGCAGTAACGATGATTCCGAAGAAGCAACAAACTCGATTGCTCATAGTCACGTCGAAGAATACCGGAAATATCCTTCTGCTATGACTTTGCCGGAGGAATAATAATCTGCGGGTATCTTTCCATTGTACTCAACGCACATGTTCATCCTCAGCTAAAAATGCACATGGCAACGTTTATCACAAAAAAATAGGGAAAATGTGCTTTTGCCTTTTTGGCGCTATTATGCCTGGTATTAGCACGGCCGATTAATCGATTAATTAATCGATTAAAGGGTGCCGATTATTCGGGTTCAAATCTTAATCGATGTCCACCCCTACTCTTTTTTAGGGGTGGAAAAATTTTTCGGGCCTCGTCATTCGCCAAGTTCTGTTCGTGGATTGCAGTGGTTGATTTGACTCTTGGAGAAGCTGTGTGGGAAAGTAGGTTCGTGGGTATCCTTAGGGCGAATCCCAACGAGGAGATCAAACTCTACTTTGTCCAGCTTGTTTTCTACTCGTTTTTTCCCCCGAGACATGGCCCGTGGGCAGGACTCTTTACGTCGGCTCTCGCGTTCATTCAGAGCTTCGCTAATTGAAGACGGACCTCAGGCGAACGTTGACGGCGCGTTCGGCTACGTAGTCGCGCGCTGCCAGGTACAGAGAAACGCCTAACGTGGCCCCAGTTTGGCACTCCTGTGGGGGCCCAACTTGGGCCTAATACGGAAAGGGAAGGGGCGCGTCGGTTAGGTCTCTTCCCCAATACTCCGTTTCATCATAATTCGAAGCGCAGTTACGTGCGTAAAATACCTACAATAGCGAACACATACTAAAAAGAATGCAGGACGGTCACACGACGTAATGCGTTTAGACAATGGTATCTGTGCTGCTAATTCGACGGTATGACGACCGATTGACAAAAGGGAGTCTTCGTAGATGGTTTCTTTCGTCCCGCAACACTGCCCGCAATCCGCTACGATATCCGGAACTCTGGAGTGAAGGCCAGCGGCGCGCACGCGCACTAGCGGCGCCTTCGTTGCGGGGAGCGTAGCGGAGTGGGGAAAGCGATCTACGAATGCTCCGTATTGCGCCGATCGTGTGTCATACAGTGATCTGATATTAAAATGACGTTACATGGATTTAACATCCATACGTTGTTGACGAATACTGTAAATAATTTTAAGGGCGTGAGGTGTGTTCCCGCCAAATCTAGCCGGGAAACTGAATTGGTGCATAGGCCAGGTGACGAATTTTTTTCGTCACGTGGCATCGGCGGGAATCTGAATTTGCTTGTAAATCTCGTGACGTACCCCCCCCTCTCTTTTCCCGATCTGAACCAAGAACGGCTCCCGCTTGGCTGCATCTTCATGGCAAGTCCCCCGCGCATTTTGTATGTTCCCCTTTGCTTGGAGCGGTCCTCCATACGTTTGTATGCGCCAAAGGCGGCTGATGAAACACTCGCTCGCATTGTACATTTCTACAGACATTCCAGAACTCGAAGCGCCTCACCGCGGCGTAATTGCGCGTTATGCATTTTTGGAATCAGTCGGAAGCAAAATCCATACGGGCTCCGCCCTTGGCCACCAGGTTCCCAGAATGCAACGCGCGCGGTGAAGGATGATATGGAAATAATATATTCGCGATAAAAGAACACAAAAATGACTTTTTTCAAAACATTTATTAAGCCTTTTTCTTTTAATGCAGAATTGCATTTTTTTTTGAATCCAACTCTAATTTAGCCTCGTATAGTGAAGCTGCCACGTTCGATGAGAATAGTCCTCTCGCGAAATCAAATCAGTCCTAGCGGCGTACTGCCGCGTAAAGCATCTTGGGTACCTTTTGTCCACCGTTTCGGTTTCCATTTTCTCACCTGAATTCAGGGCATCCCGTCACGACCAAATACAGTGCGTGACTTTTTGATTATGTGTCCTTCGCCTCGATACGGATAGAATGCTGGGGCACGTTTTGGTGGGATCCCGACACACCAGCGTTTGTGCGCAGGGAAACAAAGAATGAAGAATGGTACTGGGCCGATCATCCTGTTACAGCGTCTCAATGTCCTATAGGCATCCCGTGAGGGGGTCATGCTGCACTCTAGAGTTGTAGCCAGGCCGCCAGGAAGGTACGGGACGCCGCAGGCCTTACTCCTACTCCTCGCTAAGTGTGGGCAGGTCCTTACGGCCGCTGGAGGCTCGTGTTTCAACAGGGGCTCTCACGAAGATGAATGGGTGCACCGCGAAGCGAGCGCCGACTATATTTTTATGCAGTCGAAATCGAAGCCATGACACTCCTCTCCACGGCCAAGGAGGTTCCATGATGCAACACGCGCAGTGTTTCACGAGGGTATATTTGGAAGTAGTCTGACGGCCGGCTGCCGAAACACACTAAAGCCCCTCTATCCTGAGAAAAGTGTGCGCCATTCATTGTTGTAGAAATGCTCGAGGCACGTGCCGCGCGCCACTTCTGGGAAATTCATGGCGTCTGAAATCTAGCTCAGTGCTGCGCTGTGCCGCCATGATCGTCCCGATGTATTGAAAGGATGGCGTTCTACCAGTGGCGTAGCGAGGATTTTATTTCGGAGGGGGGGGCAAGGGCTGCATGTTGCACGTGCCTCGTGCATCGACGCACCTTGCGCTACTTTTGAAACTTCAAGGGGCTTTAAAGCACACGCGCCGCGAGCTCCACCGGCCGCAGAAGGAAACTCTAAACGAGAAAATATATCTAAAAAAGAAAACAGAAGAGGCAGGATAGAGCTCTGGACGTTCCGAGAAGAATCCGCTAGCTGCGAAAGCTCTAACAACAACAGCGAGAAGGAGAGCGAAAAGGAGGAGGAGGAGGAGGAGGAGGAGGAGGGGAGGGAGGAGGAGGGAGGGAGGGGGAGGGAGGGGATGGAGGTAGAAGAAAGAAGGAAGGGAGAGGAAGATGAAGACAAACAAAAACATAGGACGGTTTGATCGGGAGATCAAGATACCACTGCAAATGTTTTATTGGGGCCAGTCCGAGCAGCCCTGGCCCTCGGCCACAGAACGCCAATCTCTTGGCAACACGCGTTCTCGTGCCGCGGCGACCGATACGCGCCGGAAGTTGTCGCCTGTTGCAACCGGACGATGTCGTGTCCTTTCGTACGGGTCCTGCAACGCACACCTCTCCCTCCGAGATCCGAGTTGCCGGGGCGTGTACCCCGTTCCCCCCAAAGGCTGACTGGACGTGCTGCTTGGATCAGGTTCATCTTTCGCCATGTGATCTCGCTCCGTCACATGTTTGCAGGCTCAAAGAGCGGGATCGGCCGACGAAAGGGAAGCGTGGATTGTTCCGACAAGAGCGTAGCTCCCACCGTACTGTCAGCTTAGACGCGAGCGGAGTACGGATCCTCGGCGCGGCGTCGGGTTCTAGCCCTCTGGCCGAGACCCGATAACGGGGTCCTCGCTGCCCGCTTATCTCCGATGCCACCGCCGCTCGCGTGCGGGCCTGTTCGCTGATCCCCCCACGCCGCGGAATTAAACCGCGTCGACTTCGGCCGTAATCCCAGCCCGTTCCCGTGCACCGACGCAATCTCACGAGGGATGCGGCTCCGTTGTCCCGCCCTGGTCCCCGTGGTACCACGCGAAAAGTTGGTTGATTCTCGTGGCGTGGGAGTTCCAGCACATTTGCTGAGTGTGGACGAACGGGTTGGTTCTTCGGGGAAATGCCGAACTGGTGTGGGGGATCTAGGACAAAACAACAGCCGCCATCCCCACCGAAAATCGAAACATTGAGATGGGCAATGCACGTAAAAAATGCTGAATCGGAAAGGATTAAAAAAAAGAAGAAAATATTTACTAAGTCCTCGTTATCCGGGTGGTGTCGGAGGCGCACGATAGTTTGACCCGAGACGAACCGCTTGACGCCGCAGCCTTCGGTCGATGCCGGGACGAAAATTGCATTGGACACAGCTCTCACCTTCAGAGCGATTTTGTTCGGTCGAAATAACACACACACACACACACACACAAAAAAGAGAGGATATATTCGTTACACCCTTGTCTTGTCCCATATACGACACCCCAAAACTTCAGTTGGACGTACAGCGCAGTGACGTTGAACCGACGGTACCAAATTTCTCGAGCGGCTTGATAGCAGAGTTGCACGACTTATTAAAATAGCTAATGTGAGTGTGACTGACCGCAAAAAACAAACGTTATCGAGGTTTTCTCGCCTGTACTGCAAAGCCCCTGTGTTTTTTTTTTAAATTCTTTTCTGTAGACTTTGAGACGTACTTCAGTTGTTTAATATGTTATATCGCACCGGTCATCAACCCTCTCTCAAAAGCTGGGAACGTCGGTTCTACGTCAGCGCGCTGTACGTCCAACTGAAGTTTTGGGGTGTCGTATGTGGGACAAGGGGTGTAATGGCTACTCCTTTTTTTATTAGTAGAGTGATTCTGGGAATTGAAAAGGAAGTATGGGCTGAGTATATGCTCAGTTCCACACCGAGTCCGACCCCAAACGACGCCGCGATCTAAGTAGCGAATCGGGCAGCGGCAAAAGTGCAGCGTCACGGCGGTCGTGAGTTTTAGTCGTGCGTCGGCTAAACCAATCACGCAGGGTGGAATGCGCCGTGATTGGTTTAGCCGTTGATAACGCGCGCACAAAGACGACGCAGCGCCGTGACGAGGCACTTTTGGCCCTGCTTGATTTTCTCGATCGTATCGAAGCGCCGGCTGCGGTCGGCTGACTATGGTAGCGTTTCATTTCTAAGAGTCACATGGGACTAGAGTTGCTGCTTTACAAAATATGCGGTACGACGAGTGGACATACTGTTTTTGTTTTTTCTTCTACGTATTCGATGCGTTTTGCCTCTTTGCGTAAAAGAGCACACCGCCGTAGCCCAGGTATCTAATCCCTCTTCTATTTCTGTCGATGCGAGTCCTTTCCCGTGGAGTGCTTTGAGGGCTTGGCGCTTTCCAAACTTTCGAGTGGAGAGATGGAAGATTCGTCTTGTGCCCTGATGGGGGTGGACTGGGCACCTTCGAGGGAGGCCGAGGTCTCGAACGCTTCTAGCACTTGGAAACACGCTCGCGAACCTCGAAAAAAGAAAAGAGCGAAAAAAGGAATGAAGGAATGGTTGGTTCTTTTTTTTTTTTTTGAAACGAGTTGTCCTTGTAAACATCCAGATCCTAGATTGGGGCCGACCTTTCCAATAAGGAGGGTCGCCTGGAAACCGCGAATCCTCCAACCTTTTTCTCTCTGGTTTTGTTCTCTTTCGTCTTCCTCATTCTTCTATTTTGTGTGTGTTCATTTCTCTTTCCTTAGTTCCCCAAGTTCCGCTTGTCGTGATTTTGCGGTGATTGGCCCGAAGGCTCCCTCTCCTCTCTCTCTCTCTCTCTAACTTTCTTCTCTTTGTGTTTTGTAAGGTTTTTTTTCCTTTTTCTTTTCTATGAGGCATTTTTGATTTGGGGACTTGATTCTCGTGCCTGCGTGAACGTTACATTTTTCTCTGGTCTGATAGCCGCTTCCCTTGCAGGGTTCGTCGAAATAATAATAATAATAATAATAATAATAATAATAATAATAATAATAATAATAATAATAATAATAATAATAATAATCTGAGAATATTAAAATAAAAACAACAACCGGTGATTATGGATGAAAAAGTCCCAGGAAAAACGAAGAGTTTAAATCTTAGAGGTGATGGTTTGTAGAAAAACCGTCCGAACTGGAGCGAACTCCCAGAAAGCTGTTTCTCACTTTAAACTGATCTTATATTTTTGACACCGACGGATGTTCATCCGTGTCCTTTCTTTAAAGTCGGAAAGCCTGCGGCCTATACTTCAGTTTATAGACTGTGACAAGCCGCAAAAGACGACTCGTGCGGCTCGTGCGACCTCCGGTGCCGCGCGTGCGAGCGGGAGGGGGAGTTTTGCATGGAATCTCGGAGGTTGGCGTGTCTTTCCTGAGCTCGGAGCCCATTTTCTCTTGACGACCGCAACGAATCGTCAGATAGACCACCACGCGACTACGACGACGACTTCCCTTCACGCGGTTCCTGCACACTGGGGCTTGTTCGTCAACAGCGCTCTGACCTGACTTCGCTCTGACCGGTGCTTTGGTCGCACGAGGAGCGGCCTTCGAATCGTCATCTTACATTTCTCCGATCAAAAACGAACGAGGAAATTCGGTTTGTTGTCCCCCGTATCTGAAGCTTACCGCTAGAGGCGTGACTGTTCCATCTCCTCCCAGTAGGCCAACGTGGTGTTTACAAACACACGAGGTGTGCGCCAAGGCGCAGTTCCTACACCGGGTCTGGACACTGTGCGAGCGCGGGAACAAGGTTATGTTTAAAGCCCCTCTATCCTGGGAAAAGTACGTGGCGCTATTCACTGTTGTAGAAATGCTCGAGGCACGTGCCGCGCGTCACTTCTGGGAAGGACATGCATGGCGTCTGAAATCTAGCTCAGTGACTGCGCTGTGCCGCCATGATCTTCCCAAGTGCTGCACGTTGCATGTGCCTCTTGCATCGACGCACCTTGCGCTACTTTTGAAGCATAAAGGGGCTTTAATCATGTTTCGGTGAGGCCGCCCTCTCGTGGTTTCCGTCCGTCATTTCACGACCAGGATTCACTTCGACAACTTCGATTATGCGTTTGAAAAGCGTAGTGAACGCTACGAGCCATCCTATTCTAAAACTGAGACCGTCGAAGTTGACAGTCTGCGACGATGTTCTTAGGCTCGTGGTTTGGCCAATCGTGGAAAGCAATCCAGAGCGGCCCTTTTGGTCCCGCACGTCGCTGTAAATAAGATTAGTGTTCTCGTCTTCGTCTCCCGCCTCCACTTTGACCAAACAGACTCCGACAATGGGGGAACGGATGGGAGCCAAAGTCCCGGGCTTTTCGAAAAGAGACGCGAAAACAGCCCACCTCGAACAGGGCTCGACGGTCGCCGAATTGCTTTTATTCCGAATCTTTGATTCCGCAAATGTTCGGCCCATCCCTACTGAAAAATGAAGAAAAGCGAAGAGAGTGCTCTATCTAAGTTGCTCGTGTAACCTGGACTCTCGGTTTCTTCCTGAAAGGAAAAGTGAGCTCGCAAATGCCATGATGTGCGACGTGCAAAAGCTCAGTTTGTTTCTTCCTTTTTTTTTTCATCCGGGGGCTGGAAGAAAGCTAGATTACACTCTCCCCCACCCTTTCCCCCAGCCCGTAAAAGGTGAGGCCGGAGTGCTACTGCGGGTAATACGACCCCGCGAGGTTGAAAACCCGAAGGTTCGAAGTTTCGACCTTGTTCCAAACTACTATCGAAACAAGAGAACACCAACAAACAGACAATCCTTCTTGGACCAACCCTCTCAGTCGTATGGTACCACTCCCCCTGTTCGATAGATTTCGTGGATGTAAAAAGGAACCTGGGGAACTCCTTTTTCTCACCGAAGTGTAGCGAAGAAGCGAGTATACACTGCTGAAACTGCTCTACCCGAGAACGATGCGGCGTTGCGTAATAGAAACAAAAACAAACCGAGAAAGCGATTGGAACTGGGTCGTAGTACGGTTTTATCAGAGAAGCCAGCGGATGTTTTTCGGTGTTTATTTAGGTTTTTCCCCCAAATATCGGTGTATTTCGGAGATCTGTTTCGGAGGGACGCAAACGGTGATTATTGCTGACAAAATCTCATGAAAAGCGATGATTGGAGAGTTTCGAGAAAAGCACGGTCCTAGCCGGAGCAAACATTTCCATAAATAGGCTTTTTAAGGTTTTAACGGATTTTGACTTGAACGAATGGCGTTTTTTCGGTTAAAACCGGAAAGTCTACGGCCTACTTGTAACGTACAATTTCCGGGAGAGCAGCCATTTTGCTGCCTCTTCTATTCAAAACTTGTCTATACTCTGAGCCCGAGACCCCGTTCTTCTCGACCTCCCGGAATCGACGTGTGCGGCTCGGTCTATGGTCGGACGGGACGTGGTAGGTTTCGTGATAGCTGGACGCTGTCGTTATTTATTTGGCCTTAAAAGTAGTCCCGCTGCTCTCTTCCATTGTTCCGTCTCTGAGCTGGTTTTTCGGACGTCCGCCCGGTTGGAGGTCGATTCAAATTTTATTTATCTTTTTTTTTTCTTCTTTCTTTGTTAGGCTTTGTGTTTCTTTTGTTGGCAGTTCAGCCTTCTTTTGTGATACGGTCGTGCTAGTCGTTTTAGTGCCGCGCTCTCTTGCGGCGTTTGCTTCTTTTGACTTTGTTTCGTTGTAAGCGCTCTGCAACGTTCATCCGGCACTGAAATGGACACAGCGTGTTACGAGTATGGAACGGCTTTGTATTCCTTTGCTTCGCCGTCGCGGCACAATGTAATTTTTCTTAAAAGTATTTTGCTATGTTTTGTTTCTTACGGATAATAAAATATGTTGTATTTATGGGTACTCTTTCCTTCGCTTCAAGGGGCAAAATTATTTGTGCGCGTTAGGTTTGGTTGTACTACGTTGAGGCTAAATGGCTCGTATTTGGTTCCATTTTTTATTCAGTGTGAGGAAAAATATGAAATTCAGTTAATTATTTTTTTCGTTTGCAGACACAAACTTAGTTGCGCGCGTTTTCGGTACAAAGGAAAAATTTTCATGGTATGTTCCTTCTCTTACCCTGATCTCCCAGAAAGGCCAAAGAGCCATCCAGATGCAATTAATTAATTAATTCAATAGTTAATTAAGGAATTAAGTAGTTAATTCAGTTACTCATTTATTTATGAAAAAAAAACGACCGTGCTGTATATTTCTTTATTTCCACATTAACTTTTAAAAATATTTTGCAAGTGTGGGGAATAGAGATATTCCAGGTATATATGTAAATAACTTTTTTTAAATATAAAGCATTTGTACCTGTTGTGCCCTCAAGAACTGTAGTACAAAAAAAACAAAAGTCCGGCTTCTCGCGGAGCATTATTATGTCCTCTTTTATGTGGATAGTAAAGATATATTCATGTGAATTTTAGACCAGATATATCATATATGTTACCTTATCAAGACGCACACGTTCCAAACGCCAAAAACATTGCTGTTTCCTCCGACAAGCAAATCTCGTAACAACTACTTCGCGCCGCGTATAAACAATGCGCAAAACATTTTTTTTTAGGTGAAAACGGGTATAGTTGAATACGTATATATATTGTTATCCTATCCTACTCTAATGGGCTATAGATTATGTATGGTGCTGTAGGAGACAGTGGGGTTATAGCGGCTGGTATTACGGTGCATACGTTGCATACTTTTGCAAGCAGCCACGCCTCAAGAACTAGTCTGTACACCCTGGGAGGCAGACGCTCCATTGCGGCACAAGTATGGCAACCGTGGACACGTCTTCCCAATGCTTGACTTTAATCGACGATCTTAAAGGGGCCACGAGAAAGTTTCTGAGATCACCTTATTATGGGGGATAACTCACTCTGCGGGCTTTAAGCACCCTAGAAATCTTTAAATCACGACGATGCATTTCCCCATTATAAAAGAAATCGAAGATCGAATACACCGAGGTCATCGCAGAGAATGGCAGGAGCCTTTCCCGAAACCAGAATCCTGTCAGCCAATAGCAAGCGGAAGATCCTCGCGTCTTCGACCGGCGAACTCTTGAATGCGCGCGGCTCGTCGCACGGATAGCCCGGATGTAGCCCGGGCTTCGGACGCCCAGACAAAGATGATCGTCATCGTAGCCATCGCTCCATCGCGCCATGGCTCTCGCTAACTTGACGCCTCTCGAAGAAGAGATGCTTCGACGAACAGCCGACATGGGGTCCATCTCTTTGGATGCGACACCGTTGCACGCCGTTGTAAATTCGAGCGCCGCAAATGGCGGGCCGCGCCAACCGCGCCGCGAAGGAGCCAGAGCGACCGAGGCGGTAGACGCACCCGACGACAGAATCCGGCGGCTTGGAAACACGGCTCGGAAACACGCATCGGTCTTCCTCGCGCAGATTCCGTCGCTGTCGGAATCTGCGCGAGGAAGACCGATGCGATGAGTCTGTCCAGCGAGCGCGCGCTCGAGAGCAGACGACCGGACACAACACTTCCGCGGAAGACGAAAAAAAAAAAATAATAGTGCGCTGTTTTGGAGACAATTATTGCACTAGTATGTTCCCTCTTCGCGAAAAATTAACACTTTTCTCATACTCTCGTTTGCTCTTGTCATTTACAAAGGCATACGCATTTTATAAGAGCAGCGTTTGCAATCTCCACGAAATCGTCGCGTTTTCATTGATCACATGTTGCCGGAACCACGCTCCTCCCATTCTCTGCGAAAACCTCGGTGATTTCGATCTTTGATTGCTTTTTTAATGGGGAAATCGGCCGCGCATCGTCGTGATTGAAAAATTTCTAGCACGCTTAGAGCCCGCAGAGTGAGTTATCACTATAATTAGGCGATCTCAGAAACCTCTAAAATGGCGAAGCGGGCGAGTTGGTTCGCGACTTATAAAATTTAAAAGCGCTAACAAAAAAAAAAAATAAAAAAGGAGGCGAAAAAAAAAGCGCTCGTTTTGTTTGCCTTTTTTTTGTCCTCGTCTTTGTTAGCGCTTTTAAATTTTATAAGTCAGAAACCTCCTCAGGGCCCTTTTAACTACGGCCTCTTGTGTCTTCGCGGAACGTTGGTTGCCAAATCCAGCCATGGAGTTAACTGTATTGCGATAACGCTACGCTAAAACTCTCTATTGGCCGTCCGTCCCTCCCGTTAATCGGGCTATAGATACTGGCACCCGCTCGACATGAATGGCCGACAAAGTCACTCGGTCAAGAAGTAAGGAAGATTCGTGTTGATCGCAAAAATTGGTTTCGACTGCTCGATGAACACAATTGTGCGGCTAAACTTGTTCTTCGTAATATCTTATTGACCAGCTACTTGGAGCGGGTCAAGGATCCATCAAGGATGACGTAATGCGCTGGCCTTGTCTTCTATACGGGGTGGATAATGAGGGAGAGGAGGAGATAGAGCGCGGAGGAGACGGCAGAACACCGAGCTCCGACTGGAAGGATTTGTGGGTGTCACTGCTCGCTCTTCGAACATGCTCGAACGCCGGCGTCCGCGATCCGGCGTACGCCTTGGAACGCGTTCCAACAGCTAGTAGCTAGAGAACAAGACGGCTATATTTCGTTGCACCTTAACTCTATAGACGTAACTGACCGTATACGAGCTGATCAGACCAATCAGAGAGCGTCAAAACCGCACATTGGGATATTCGCCGCGTTTCTGTACACATTCTATCGTCGCTGAACCCGTCATGAACACAAAAGGCCCAGTGACTCGCGCTTTTGACGTTGCTTGATGGGTCCCATTAGCTCGTAGCGTCGGCCGCGTCTATGGACCTAAGCTGCAACGAAGTATAGCTTTGTGACAACCCACTAATCATTCCAATCAGAACTTTGTGTTCTGACGTCCCTGCGCTCTCCCGTCTGCTCCTCTCTCTCAATTTCTACCCGCATTGTTAATTTCACCTGAGATCAAAGCGTAACCATCGCTACGAGCCGATAAGGCCAGTTCAGCTGTTTCGTAAGTTTGATGTCACGTCGTTCGTGGTTATTTTTTTCCGTGCGTGTTCTGTCGTCGGCTAATCAATGGAGCGCAGTGAATGTCCAATGACCTTGCAGTTTTGGTATATGCGTTCGTGTTTGGTGTCTTCTGACCTTTGTGCTCTAACTTCTGGTGGATCGAAGTATCGGTTGTATTGGTGGAACTCCCTGTCCGTGTCGTCCGTGAGGTTACTTTGTCTAGAATGCGTCGTCGACTGGTGTGGTTAGCGTCCCATGTCGTCCATGCATCGAGAGGGATCCCGAAGTGGCAACAAATGACGTCACAGGTGCCGGCGTGTCGTGCTGTCGGATGACGCGACCCTGGCGGTTGGTCATGAAAGCTCCGGCCGAAAGTAGGAGCAGACGCGGGTGCCGCTCTTCTCGCAGCGTCCTGACCCCTGGCTGCAGAAGCTTGTATCACTTCCGAGCTGCGGGAAAGCGAACCACGGCAAAACAGACGTCTACCGTATCGTTATCTGCCCCCGTGCCACCGTCAGGATCGTGACAGGCAACAGCATGAAACTTCTACAAGGTCACCAGGCGGACATCGAAGGACCACATTTGAGGATGCGATTACCAAACTTTAGGAGACGGGGCCCAGTGACCAAACTGACGTATACGCTACAAACGACCCCAACGAACTAACCTCAACTTTCATCCTTTCCACTCTGGTGAAGAAGGAAGACCAGCCAAGCTGTACTATGGTGGGAATGAAGTAATGGCCAGCCGCAAGTCGGCAAGCTAGAGTGGAAAGGCTCGAAGGGTTGCCGCTATCTATGAGCGACGGCGGCAACCAAAGAACCGGCAAGCCGGTTGTCTGGTTGCCGCCGTCGCTCCTAGATGGCGGCAACCTTTCAGAGTTTCGTGTCATCATTTGTTTGCTGGCGGACACGATACTGGGGAAACTAGCCCTTAACAGCTCCGCTGTAAAAATATTGACGTTCATGTTTAGACAGCGTCCTGTCTTTGAGGTACCGCGACATTGGCACTCGCTGTAGATGAGAACTTTAGCGTGTGGAGTGCAAGACTGCTAGCCTGAGGTGTTCAGCGTGCGTCAGGCAGTAGCGATACACGATTGGACACCGGTGCGGTGTTCATCCAGATCGAAAAGGGCAGGGCGAGGGGTCGAACCCCAGGATCCCTCTGAGGGTGCGAGGTGCACGTTGCAGAGGCGTTCTGGATCTCGCCGTCAGCACGCGCTCAGCGGCGACGGACACGGCTATGGCGGCCGATGAATGCCGCCCGTAGCGTTTGCTGGGACGTGGGGGTTGGCCGGGGTCGGAAGAAATTCCTCCGTCCTTTGTTGTCCCAGCGCCTTTGTGCCCGCGCCTCGCGGTGCGCCGGGGTTTTGACGGCCGCTCTCGGTTTTTAGGTCGGCCGCTCCACCATTTTCGTTTTCTTTTCTGTCTGGATTCGCGGCTGTTATGTAGGCGCGGCGTCCGCTTTCACGGAGCTGAATGCGTCGTTTGAACTTCACCCTGACTTGGAGTAGAGCTGCCAATCAAGTGCACCCGGGACCCAAGGAAACTATGTGCGACCCACTTTCGCAGCTTCCTGTTTTGTCCGCTAGGCTCCGAGAACTTTTGTTTGTGCTGTCGTGATATTTACACTGTTAGATATTTAAACTGTGTGACCCTGATCGGCCCCATTATGACGACACTTTTACACGCTGTAGACGAGAATTCGTCTACAATAGTAAGGAGTAGTGGTACACACGCCGGTACGATGCTAATCAAGGTCGAGATTCGCAGGGGCGGGGACTGAGATCGGAGCCCTGGATTACTTGGTTCTGCAGCGCTTGCTTTTGCAACTCGTGCTCCAAGCTGCAGCACGCTAATACACTCGGCCGCCGACCCCCTCCTCCCCCTTACGTCTATGCTGACGTAAATAAACTAATGAGTGGCGGCCCTGCTAGCGTCCGAGGGACGCGACCATTTAATGCTGACGCATAGCCTCCTCCATACTCACAAAGCCTGCCAATTCGACGACGGAGCCACGAGTGCCCGGTCTCAGATTTGGAGCGCGAGGATCTGGTAGCACGGACCATCAAAGAGCCATTTTTTGGGGAACCTGGATGCCAGCGCACCGCTTTTGCAGTGGCGAGGACCCGAAACACACTTGTTCGCTCGGGAGAAGTCTGTTTCGGCGTCTCGCCGCAGCGGAGGCGCCAGTCACGTGGCTCTCCTCTCATCCGTTGTGTGCCGCTCCACCTTTTCCATTTCGCCGGCCGCTTCTCGTGGCGATATGCCGGGCTTTGTCCGTGTATAGAAAGAAGGCTATGGCTGACGTAAAGCGGCATCCTAGCGTCCCATCATGCCGACGAGACATGATGGGACCTAGCATCCCATCATGCTTGTCAGCGTCTTGCAGCGTCTGTCCATGGGCACTAACAGAGCGTACGAAAAGACTCAACGCGACTCACGACGGAAACGCGACTTAAAAATATCCGAAGTTGCTCGCCGGCGGCGTGTCTCGAAAATTGAGAGCTATACAGGTCCATTGTGTCAAAGATGTAGGTGCGCCTCTTCGACACTCGTGTGCAAACATTCTTCTACATGCTGCAGCACATTGCCGTAAACGAGGTTGACGAAGTGCGATCGAGTGTTCTCGCTTCTTTTGTCCACGACTGCGGAGCGCGCCGTTGGACACCCCTGCTGCCGTCGGGGCAGGGGAGGCTTCGTCGAGCAGTTTTGTACCGCTTTGGTCCCCGCTTCCTCTCTTCTCGTATAAAAAGAAATAAGTAAACTCGAAACTCCGTTAGCGAAGGATGCCCCACCCCAGAACAGGGAAGCGCACGAACGGCAGACTAAAAAATAGCTCTCTCAGAACGGAAGGATATTAAAAAAACAAAAAGGCTGTAAAATCCGCGTGTTTCTTTTGTCGTCCTGGCAGGAGCCTTTTGTGTGTGTTTTGCGAGTGTGCGTACGTGTTAAGCTTCCCTTTTCCGTTCGAGTGCCCTTGGAACGTCCAGGAAATAGCGGTGCGCAAACCGAGCGGGAACATGGTTCGTGCGTCCGGTGCCTACGGCGGGGCGAGATTCCCGCAGGTCGGCTTTCCCGCTTCGCCCGGAGGCCCGGCGGGGAAAGTGTTTGCGCAGGGCGCCGCCGCCCGCCGTCAAGTCAACACTCGAACGTCGCCACCCTCGGCGAGCACTTTTCTTTTGGTTTTTCTTCGTGTTACTGTATAGTGCTACGCGAGTATGTTCGTTATAAGCGGTTAACGGAAGGCGTTGCTTAATATCAATGCGGTTATTAAACAAAAAACGAGCTTCCAACTTGTTCTGCGCTGGCTCATTTTTTTCTCTCGATATTTTGGTTGATTGATTTATCTCTGCATGATACGCAGAGCAGCGTGAAAGGTATGTGACAAGGAAGTATGTAAAATCTGGCTTATACTAAATATTTCTTACCTAGAAATTTTGATTGGAGGGTATTTGTTACTCTCATGGCCTCGGCTAGGGGAAAATTCGTGGCTAGCAGTTGGTCGCAAGAGCTATCGAGCATCGCGCTCAAGGTCATAGAAACAATTTCGGCCGATGACGCGCCATTATTTTCTCGACAGTTGTTTCATATAATGCATTGGTAGACTCATTTGGAGTAATACAATTACTCGTAATCGATTACGTTTCGGAGTAATTTTGTAATCCTTTGATTACATTTTTAAAGAAGTAATCGCGTAGTCACGAGAGTAGTCTGACTTTTGTAAGTGCTAAAATTACTTGCAATTGTTACAACTTTTTTACTCCCCTTTCTAATGAAGTCCTTTGTACAACTTTGCTACCAAGAAATCTTGGGACCAAGTCCCCGAGAGGACGATAGTCTTGCAAAACCGGCGAATTAGGAAGATGAGTAGTTCGGAATCCGATAATTCTAATCCAATAATGGACGGTACGTAAGACCCACCGTTTTCAAACCGGCAAACAATCTGTCGTTGTGAAAATCTCAAGTAAGCGGAAAAGTAACTGTCCATTACTTTTCTTCTCGAGCAGTCGTGTAATGTATTGAATACTTTATAGCCGAAAGTAATTCGAATTGTATAGCCGGTTACTTTTCTGGAGTAAGGCGTGCTAGATTGATTGGTACGAAGTTTCACTCACGTTTGTCGGAACGATTGTTCAGGGTGGTTCAAGCAGTACTGGGAAGGGGGAGGGGGGGGGAGGGCGTAATTGCGCCTCCTCGCGGCTAGAAAAGAAACAACAAAAGAAACAAAAAGAATTGTTTCCGAAGCGAGAGGAAAGGCCGTAAGGAATGTCGCTGTATAGCCCGGGCAGTCATTGATTCGGCCTGCCGAGGAGTGTAGCGACATACTGTGTTCTTGACAGCTGATTGGTTGATTCCTCCGAAGCCGACAGTGACGTATTAGATCGGCGGTACATGATTGGATCTTCTGATTGGTAGCCTATACGTCACGGCTCATGTTCATACAAAACAAAGTTATATTTTTTTAGAAAAAAAAAAGAAGGTAACTTTGGTTTTGTTAACGGAGTTATCTAACGGGAGAAAAAGTATTTGCACCAACATGAATGCTTACTATTGGAAAAAGTGTTTATTCTGATGACCGTCGAACAAAGACTAGAAAAATTTAAAATGCGACGAGGAAATCATGGAATGATTTCTGCTTTTGTTCAGAAAAAGAAAAAAAGAAGATAGAGCTTGTTCTTAGGCTTCGCTGAAAGCGCTCGTTGGCGTGATTGAAATGATGATGAGTTGGTATTGGCGTGGATTAGATTCCTTCGGATTTCGACATAAATTTCTTCCTCTTTGTGTGACTCACTTTTCGGGGATGTCGAAACGTTGGATGGCCGGAAGGCTTTCGGGGTGCATATCGGGGAGCTGCGTTTGACTTACCCGATACATTTTTTTTAGTTTGTTTCTTTATTTCGGTGCTTGTTTAAGCGTTTAAAACCAATGGCGTGGAACTATTTTTGCATGTTCCTAATTTTGTGCGATTTTCGCATCAATATTTTTTCAGATGTGTTTAAGGTATAAAGTATAAAAGCATAAAACCTGCGTAAAACCTTAGGTGTAATTTTTTCGGAGCACATGACGTGGGATAATCATATAAATTATATACTTGTAAAACTTTCACGGGTGGTTGGTATTATGGCTCGTTGCCGTAATACTTTGCCACCCAACATTAAGCTAAATATTTATCATGCATCATTCCAGTCCCACTTAAATTATTGTCATCTTGTATGAGCCACTACGACCAAAACAAACCTTAATAACATAATATTGCTCCAAAAGAAAATTTTACGTTATATTGGAGATGTTTCGTATTATGACGACACAGAACCATTATTTTCCAGATTTTACATACTCCATATAGAATCCATGTACGAGTGCCGTTTGCTTTATACAGTTTGTTTTTCCTCCCCAGCTCTTGTAGAAGTTTTGTATGCAATTTCATATCTTAGAAGGCAGGAATGTGTTGTTAGCACGCGTCACACAGATTCATGGGTCCTCCCTTGGTCTCGTAGAAATTTATAATTTCCAGTCCTTACATTATAATATACCGCTTCTGTTAAACAAGTGTATCACAAACAACATAAATATAAACACAATAAGTAAGAGAGCCCTTCGTTTGTACTTTTTTTAGCATTGTATAACTTTAAAGGGAAGCTGAAGAGCTTTTCGAAAAAAAATGAGTTAATGATTGATTCTGACGTGTTTGTGCCTGCTGAGTCCAAATATGGCAACCGTTTAACCCAAAATAATCTCTAAACGCGAAAAAAGCGAATAAGTCAGAAGCGATCGCCGCAGCGGCACGCCATTGGCTAGTCACGCGTGACGCGCCACTACGTCATAAAGCACCACCTCGATTCTCGCTTTTTCCGTCGCCTGCAGTAGGCGAGTCTTCTGCTCTTGTAAATCGGGTTCGGCTTCTGATTTTTCGAATTATTTTTGTGGAACCGAAAGAGGAGTGTGTCCAGACGACCCTTGACGTGACAAAGTACGCGTTTCACCCGTTGGCAAAGCAGAGAAAGTGACCCCTCGCAGTAATAAAGGCAGACACGAGGAACCGCTTTCGCGGACGCGACATAGCCGGCTTCATACCTTCAGGAACGTACTGACTGCTACTTATTGTAACGTGAAACGTTCACAATAAACGGAGTGCTATTGACGGGACGCGTCAAGCCGGATTAGCGTGACCCTCCACAAAACGGTCGTCAGAGGACAAGAAATGGGCACAAATCGGCCTTCATGCTTGGCAGCTGCTGGACACGTGAGGCTGCATTGTTCATCAAGGCTGAAGTGGTTTGAAGGGATAGTATAATCGGCTTCTGGGCGACGGGAGAGCTTCCACTGAGATGCAGACGGGTGATGAGACGGTTGGGTCGCCGTTCTGCCACTGTCATGTCCTTGCGCACTATACGAATAACTGCGCAGAAGGTCGATCCTTGTGATAGCGGTACCCTCTGCTGCTTTTAGTTTGTTTGCCACCAACTATTACGCCATTATAGCTTTAGAAAAAGCGGAGATGTGTGCCCGGCAGCCCTTAATTTGATATCGAATTTGTGAAAGCTTCCTGGGCCTCTACATTCGCATACTCCTACCAAGATTTGTTGACTGCATCACACCGCCACCAAGCATTATCATCGTCCGATCGCATTTCTACGGCACAAAGAACCATTGCATGACACAAACTTTATACGGAAAACACTGCGTAAGTTGTAAAAAAAGAACTGAATTCAGAACAGAAGGTCACATGTTTTTGTATTTCTCAAAAGCTCTCCTGAAGAGAATATGAACCTATGGAAGGAAAATATAACAAAATTTATGTTTACGTTATAAAACATATGTGTCCTCAAACAGTATCAGCAACTGTAAAGAAAAAAAAGACCGTTTATGCTAAAACAAGTTGCACCGTGGAAGTCGCATTATGAATTGCATGACCACTTATTAGAGCAAGCCCTCCTCTCCAAAGTGACTGGGTAGCGGAGTAGATGAACAGCAAAAGAAAATAATCTTGGCCTACTCAAGATTGTTTACTTTTGTTTCCCAGATTTTCCGGACCGGAGTCAATCCGGAAAATATGGTCACTTCAACAATATAAGAAACCAACACTAAAACGCTAATATAAGGCGGTTAACGCAGGAAAGCCAGTGGAAACCCGCTATTTGGCTACATCATCGCAGCTTTTCTAGTACACTGCACAATTCTAATAACGTAAAAGCCTTTTGTCTAGAACAGTCGGTCTAAAATTTCTACCTAGTTACGTTTCCTCTTTGCTTGTGACTTTTAATGCGCTTAAGTGCCTTCTTACCTTCAAATATGGTCGGCAGAGCGTCGGGTTCAGGCGAGCCTTCTTCAGACCCAAACCCATACGTACACTTAGAATGGATGCATGGGCGGAGTTGGTTATTCATGTTATTAGGAGAAGCGCAGAAGGAAACTCACTCACACAGAAATTGCAGGCACACCAACAGTGCTAGGTACTTTGACTTACAACTCAAATTGTATTTCGCCTTCTTTCTTTTTCTTTTGCCGTATTAATATGTCTGTCTCACTTCGCTTCTCTTTTGTACTGCACAAACAGCAATCTCTATCGGACATCGCCGCCGAGAGTCAAGAAATAACAATTCTTTTTCTAGTATCGCGTTAGCGTTATGGAGGGGACTACTAGCACATAGTGTCACTCTTTTTTATGATGTTGGCGCTGCCTCTAGTATCTCACGTGTTAATTGGTGAGTGGTTCTTTTTCCAATTACGGCGCTATTTTTTAAAGTCCGCAATTGCACCCACGAGTCACGGCGGTGGATGCCCAAAAGTCCCTGGGTTTGCTAATCGGGTGTTGTTTGTTATGGTCCCTTAATCTGTCATTTATGCATCTTCCAGTTTGTCCTATGTATACTGTTTGCCGCGTGAAAGGAAAGGGAATAAGTCACTCCTTCTGAGCAAGGTATGTGTGGGGTTTTATGCTTTTAGTGCAGCCGGTATTGGTTTTGTATGGCGTTAGCTTTTTTTTACATAGGCACTGAGAGCTTGATGGGGCAGGAAAAAGGCTACATCAATATTTGCGCGATTCCCAATCTTTCTTTAAGGTTATGAGAGTGTTATGAATATAGGGGATGACTGTCAGTCTTTGGTTACTGTATCTGACGCGTGGCTTCCGGGATGTGATTTGTCCTTTTTAATCTGTTTAAGGGGCTCTCGGCGACCGAAGTTATTAGATGTGAAGGATATCCGCACTTAGTATCCTAGATACTTGTCCTGTGGGAAACTGCTAGGCCTGCATGCTGGCAGGACTTGAAAATAGGAGTTTTTAAAGCACCGATTGACTAATTCCTCTCTTTACCAATTTCAGATGCGCCGAATCATAGTTGAGGAGGGTTTTCCCTCTCATCGGCTCATACGACCAGCAGACATGACGGGGCTGAAGGGCCAGCCTTAGGTCCAGAAATCTCTTAAGGATCCTAGCTCTGGTAGCTCGTGTGTGATCTCCAAAGGGTTTAAACATGTCCTAAACTTGACGAGCACATTGGGCACATGAATCGGAAGGTCTTTTTTCGTTGGTTCCAGAATCAAATAGTCATCAACGTAGCGAAAAACGCTGCCTGTCGAGGAATCAGCTCTTTTGAAGCAGTCTGTCGTGGTATGCGGAATAAATCACTGAGAATTGGCGCAATGGGACGGTCAGACTCCACGGAGGTAGGTGTTACCGTTCCAGAACTACAAAGGTAGACGAGATAAAACCTGAGCAAATCAAAAAAAGTTGCTTTGGGAAAGTCCACAGAGGTGTTCGAAAAGCTGTGGCACCATACGGTCAATGCTGTCTTCAATACTCTAGGCGTCTTGTGAGGGTAAAAGCATAATAAAGGTCCCTTGATGTCAATTGAGAAAACTGGTATTGGATTTGGCACTATGTTCTTCTAAAGCTGATGACTTCATTTGAGTTTTTTACAAGGGGTCATCGGCAATAAATTAAGTCTTCAACATAAATATATAGCCAAGGAATTTTTGCCAGGTGTCTCGTTCTGATACAATAACGCGCAAGGGTTCCTTGTACGTCTTGGCGCTGAAAAAAATATTTCTAGGCTAAGCTGTTTGCTTTTTTCAAAATAGGGGCAAGGCTCTTTTATATTTGGGTCCTGAAAGACCTTTTAGCTTCACCTTTTAGTTTTGCTAGTGAGATGTTGTCCTTCGACGTTGGAAAACAGATTCGATAACTTCTAAAGGAACTTTTACCCCAAACTCCTCTTTGGGCATAACGAAACCGCCTTCCTTGTCTGCTGGTATTATGTTTTAAGGAATTCTCATCAGGTAATTTTCAACCTTTTTGATTGGCAGGTGACTTACGAAGGTTTATATCGTGACAAAGTATCTACGCCCTCTGAAGTGCATCTATCACTCCAGATAAAGAGCCCTTCTTGACACTTGCCTTACTAGGGTGGTAAGCTCAGGTGCCTACAGCCGAACTTGGGCTATGCTGAGGACGTGCTACTTGTTGCACGTGCTAGCCGTCTCCGATAATGGCACAGGATTGCAGGGACGGGTGGTTTCTTTGGTGTGATGGCGCGAAGATGGTTTTAGGGTGAGACGCCATGCGTACATAGTTTTCATATGCGCCGTCCGGAAAGACGTTTCGAACAAGAAACGGCGCGCTTGCTCAAAGCCCACCCACCGCTTTAAAATCTCGGTGTCGGAGTGGCGAAGCCGGTAAGCGGGAAGAACAACTGCGACGAGCGCTGTTCGTGAAAGCTGGCGGCTACACATGAGTACGGCATCGTGCAACAGCACGAGTCAGTTGTTTCGGTACCGCGAGAATTCTGCAAACACGTGAACAAACAAGAGAACAATCAACACGTCAGGTGATTGAGTCGATGGCATGACCGGTCAACGGATAAAGCGCTGGTTCACATGTCAGCGGTTTTGGCCCTAGAGGCGGCGCGATTTCTGCCGTCGCGGCGCTCTGGCCAACACCAGCGGCAGAGCGGCACGAGCGCCGCGACGGCAGAAATGCGTCGCCGCTCTGGGGCCAAAATCGCTGCATGGGGCCCACGCTTAATGGTACGTTTACGCCTGAGAAGAAATCCGCTGCCGCGGGAGCGGAATCCGCTCCCGGCGGCGGCGGCGACGAGGCGGGTTGCGTTTACATCTATTTCCCTCGAGCGGCGGCGGCGGCGGCGCGGCGGCGGAAGTATTCTCGTAACATCCCGTCAAATATGACGAGAACGCGCGAAAGGTTTCCAGCTCTGACCGTCTCTCCCGGGCGTTGCTGCTCCCCGGAGGTCGTGACGTAGGCGGCGTCGGGCTGCACACCAGAATGTCACTCCGGTCAGCGGGAAACGCCTCATTCGGCGGCAGAAATAGATCCCGGACCTGTACGGCTCTCCGCCGCGTTTTCCGCCACGCGTTTCGTCACCAGCGGCAAAAGCGGCTGGGCGGATTCGCCCGGCGGATCCACGCGAATGTCGGCAGCGTACCGCAAGAGCAAGCGCTGTGCGGCGGCGGAGCCGACGACGGCTCGGCAGTCTGTAGTTCAGCCTACGAGGGAAGCGCGGCCAGCCGCGGCGGGGTTCTCCAGCCGGTCCTTTTGTGACGCCGGCTGACGGGCTTGCTCCTCTCTCCCCTTTCCTCTGCTTCGGAGAGGCGTGGCTTCAGCGCTACTTTGAAGGCGCTTTTCCGGTTAATCCACGCAGAAAATGACCAAACGAATACGATATTCGTGATGGCTGAGGTCTCAATAATTAGGCTCAGGTGTTTTTTCTCATATTTAAAACCGCTTCAGCTTCCCTTTAACGTGTTCTTGATTTGTTGCTGCTGCCATTGTAAAGGGATCCCATTCCTAGTCAAGCTATTTTTAACAGCTTACTGTATGGACTTTCCCGCCAGAGTTTCGGAAATAAGCTTGATTTGATTCATTTGATTGATTGTTTTTGTCGCGAGACGAAAGGAAAACTGTGGGAGCACATGACGGATTCAGTGATTCAATTCGCACAAGCAGTCTAAAAACACAGCTCCATTTACGAGTTGGATGAAGTTCGGCTGGAGCTCGCGTTCTCGCTGATTGGTCACGAGCATGGAACCGAACGCTGACGCTGACGCTCGTGTCCAATCGAATTCGGCCCGTGTCGGGCTCCGGTAGGTGGCGGACACGGATCGGTGTTTGTGGCCTTAGCGTTACGCGGGCCATACGCGAACGCGATTCCATAGGCGCGCTTGGCACGCCTCCTAACGTTACCGACTCTCGTCTGGTAAAGAGGTAATTGTAGGGAACCGTATTTTGCACATCCGATATGGTACGGTGGGCCCTCCGGTACGAACTGCGCATGCGCTCCCGCAGAAGACTCGCCCAATGTGCAGTTTGTACCGGAGGGCCTATCATACCGTATCGGATGTGCAAAAACGGTTCCCTTACAACTCCCCATTGCCTCGCAGTTAGGATCAGTAACGAGTTTTTGTCTTTTCCCTTTAATGCCAGTCGAAGGTATGCACTCTGGTGTCGATTCGTAAATATAGCCTTCTCTATTTTCGTAGGCCGGATTTGTTGTAAGGGTAAAAAAGTTCGTCAACCTGGAGGTAAAGTGACTCGCTCGTCCGCCGTCTAAAGGCAACTCGGCAAGATGAGCGTTACTTAAAGCTGAGGTTTTGATACATGCACCGCTCAGCTATACTCACTAGTAGTAGTAGTAGTAGTAGTAGGCAAGGTAGCCTGTATGGATAATGGACACGTGTCGTTTACACTACGGTCACTGGCAGAATGGGGGCGTCAGGGCGTCTCTTCGCCCGGCTTCCAGCAGGCGCTCGTTGCTTCTTGCCGTGAGCTAATTGGCTTTGCGCTTGACGTTCACGTTGTGTTCTACACGTTAAAAGAAAGAAAAGTAATTGATTGCAATTGCAATTATTATCGGGTAAAAAGTATTAGATTACCCGATTACTTTGTAGAAAAAGTAATTGACCGTGACTTTAAAAAAAAATAACCGTAACTTTCCCAGTTCCTTCAGATTTTGTAACCGACAGATTAGAGAGTTTTAGTATTGCGTATATAAGCAAAGGCAAGTGCTGTACGTCTGCGTTAGCGTTGCATGCTCTAGCCTGCGCATGCGCGTCGTGGCCATTCGCCAATCCAGGACGCAGTTTGAAGCTCCACGCACGCTCAGTGTGGAACACGTAACGCTAACGCAAATGACCAGTGCTTGCGTTTGCACGTATACACAGTACTAAAACTCACTATCTTTTCTGCCGGTTTGAAAACGAGCCATTCGTACGGTTCTTCAATGGATTGGAATCACCGGATTACGAACTGCTCATCTTGTCAATATACCAACTTTTGTAGACGATCTTCCTGAGGCAGACTCGGTTTCAAGGATTGCACGGTAGGAAATTGGTACGAAGAAAGGGCTCCCTCCGAAAGGGGAGGGAAAAGTAGGAGCGGTTACGGAGGAATTTTAGAACTTCCGAAAGGAATCGCGTGATGTACAGCGGACAGGGGATTTTAGTCCTGTCCAGGACAACTGGCAAGGTCGGAATTGCGGGAACCTGGTTAAAGTGGACTCGGTTGTGTTTGAAGTGCTCCTATATAAATTGAACCTATTTATTTAAAAGGTGACTTCGACGATAACTTTTTTTTTCTGTTCTGGTTTTTCTTTGGAAAGTAGACAAGAAACGAGTTCACGCGAAAGGTATGTCTTCCGCTCATGGAGTGAGCTATATACCTCTACGAAAGTAATCTGCATATCCAAACATTTTTTTTTCTTCGCGCATTTGCATAAGTAGCGGACGTTCCCAGGGGCAGTTTATTAATTTTTCAGCCACGATCGTTCCTGGGTACAAAGCGTCGGTTTTCTGGCGCTGTTCTTTCGCTTATCTTCTTTTGTGTATGTGTGTGTGTATGTGTTTTTAATATTTCCTTCTGTTGTAGGAAAAAATAACGGCGGTACCGAAATTGGATGCGGGCGAGTGCGGAATGTTTTACCTTACGATCGGAGAGAGCGCCACGAGCCATCGAGGTCGATCCAAGGACGCGTGTGCGTCACGTGGCCTCCGTGAGGGCCGCAGATTGGATTGGATTGAATTGGATTGGCTGGGAGGACCGGTAGCGTCCGTTACGGTCCGTCGTAGGAGCAATTGTAGTGGTGTAGAATGTGTTGGTTGCGGAAGAAAGCAACAAAATCGTCCATTTCTTGAATTGGAAATGATCCGACTAGAGATGAAAAGGGAGCTCCTAGGGATAGGAAGTGAGGGGGAACCTGGGAAACTATGGGGACTCCGAATAGAAGTATGGGTGGGTAGGGAGTGGATACGAGAGAAAAACGGAGTGAGAGACGAGCGGAGCATTTTTAGGGATGAAATGGAAAGGGAAACGAGGGAAGGGGCGTACTCGATTGGCTTGAAGTGGAGCCGGAGGGACCTTGAAACTGGCTACGGGAAGAAAGCGGTAGTCTAGGGGCAGACAGGCCGGTCTCCACGAAAAGGGGAGGGGATAAAGAGTATTGGCGAGAGATCGAACTATAGGGGGCGCTGCGTTCACCAAAACAAATACCGCCTGCGTGGAAAACAACCCCGGCGTTCCAGTTATGCTGCCGTTGGCTGCCGTGTTGTTGCCGCGTTCTCTGCAGGTTTGTTAGAATATAGTACGCTCTTGTTTGCGTACCGCAGTGCTTTCCAGCGCATGCCATCAGGAAGCTTGGAATCCAGTTTTTTCATTGCTTTCCTGCCGAAAACAACAACTCAAATCGCAGTGGATAAGTAAGAGTAGAAGAAGTTGACTGCATGCGCACGGCGTGAGGGTGGTGTGGTCCTCACTTTGCAAGCGATGCCTTCCAAGCAAACTCGCTAATGGACGAGGCATGTACGCGTGTAAATCACGCTTCCGTCGACATCCGTTCAAACCGTACATTGTATTTTATGGGTGGCTTAAATATTCTGCCGACAGCCGGCTGTGGGCAGCAAAAAAAAAAAAAATGCCGGTAGATGTTCCCCATTGGGTTTCGTGTAAACGGAATAGTCAAAACGGGAACTTCATAGTTGTGTGGTGGCTCAGTGGAAAGGTGTCCGTTTCACGTGCCGTGCGTCCCAGGTTCAAGTCAGAGTAGGCGAACACATTTCTTTTTCACGAACATTTGGCGATTTGCATTTATTTCGTTTTAATCATTGCCGTCCGAAACTCCCGGCAATCTTTTTCACCGAGTGGTTGTGCGGCGGCCACTGGCAAAATATCCCCACTCTATTTTATAACGGTACAAGACGAGGGTTCTTGATACGCAACGCCGTTCCGTCGAAGAATCTTTCGAAGGATCACACGACCGGGTAATGAGGTTCGGAAGCCACGAAGTACTGCTATCATTTGATCACTAGTTTATTCCAGGCTAGCTTTTGCACTGGAACATATTAGAAGTGTATCAGTTAAATATTGTGATATTTACGTAATTGCGTTAATCATTTGCGACTCTATAATTTCGATTGAGCAATTGAGCAAGTCCTCGTCGTGCATAACTCATTGATATTTCATCGTGAACCGTGCACCTTTGAATAACCGATAAATTAAACTGAAAAAGACAACTTGTAACGTTTAATGACAATATGCAGCCTAATTAGCCACAATCTACGTATAATGTTCACGAGTGTGTCCTGTATTTTGGCATTTCAAGAAAAACGTAATGTGATGACTGTTTTGGTTGATGTCTTGGTGAAATTTCTCTGGGGCGACGCTGCGCTCGATTAAGTGATCACATTTCAGCGCGTCTTCGCCTTCAACGAGGCACCTCTTGCTCTCGCCGATGTGGCTGATGATCGTTGCAAGGGACAGGGACACTGAAAAGCAGTGCGTGTGTTTCGTGAATACGGTTTCTCCAACCCAGGAAGCGCACAAACGTCGCCACACCGCGTCAGTCACGCCCGACCTGGCGCGCGCAGCCAGAACGACGCGGCCGATCACGAGCGCCTACCCGTGGATTGGTTTTGCTGCAGCGACAATGCGGCGACATTTAAAGCAAGGTGAGACAAGCAGGGACTATGCTGCCCTACGCAGATGCTTTTCGAGCAGATAGTATTATCCACATACCTTGCGCGACCTCAGAGTACTCGTCCTCCATGGCTGAACAGATACTGGCGGCGGGATTGTTATTCCTGCAAAGTAGTTCCGGCGGCGGCCGCTAGCACAGCGCCACCGTTCGATCTCCTCCCCAATAGGGACTGGATAAACGTTGGACAGTTTTAGTGAATCGTTCCGATACCTCTTATTGGCTGATGCCTCGTCCTAATTGGCTGCGAAAGGATAATGAGATGCTCGGATTATATTCACGCCTTGCGTTTGTCAAGCTATCGGCGATTGCGGGAGGTGTTGACCGGCAGTAGGGAGGAAAGAGGAAAATGAAACCGACCTGCGTAAGGAGATTAGTCAGTGAGCTTTTGTTTGTTTGTTTAGCACACGGTCTAAGGAAGCGGGGCGAAAAGGCAGTTTTACTCTTGACGCGTAAACCCTGGGACGGGAAGGAAACTCAGAAGACAGGAGGACAGAAGAAAATGGACAGACGGCGTCTCAGCAAGGCGATGATCCGTTCTTTAGTCCCTTCTATTTTGTCTTCGAGTTGCCTTCCAGTCTGAGGGTTTAAACGTCACGATTGAATCGACAGCGAAGGGGAGTAAAAAAAACGAGAACTGCGAGAAAAAACAGCAAAAACGCAACGACATATGATATACAGTGTGTAGGGACTTGCTAGGGATAGAAGGGCCAAAGGTGCAAACATGTAGGGAAAGGAACCTTTCCCTGGGGATCGCATCTTCTCTGGGAGCGCAGGGGCGAAAGGGGAAGCGCGCTAAAACGATGAAGGAAAAACGGTCGAGGCGGTCGAGCTGCGGTCTCGGTGTTTCCCAAATGCACTTAGGCACGAGCTGGCTCCGGGCTTCTTTTGGGGCGTTGAGTTTTCCTTTCTTCTTCTGTTTTTGTTTGCTCGGAACGGTGCTGTTGTGCTTTCTCTTCTCGCGGCTGCTCGTTTTCGGATTCGAATAGACCGGAGGGGGTTGATGGGGTGCTGCTGAGAGCCGTGGCTGCTGGTTCGAAATGTGTGCTTATTATGTTTTCTGTTTACCAAGAATCTGAATATTACGATTTTTTCCGTCGATAGTATGTTGCGCGAATTATAAAAAAAATAAATAAATGAAAGGTTGCGAATTAATTTTGGTACTCGTTATCGTAGTTCTCTGCGTTTTTCGTTTTTTTTAAAATGGGATTGAATGCCTTGTACATTGTTTGTTAGTTTTCTTAGTTTACTTTCGTGGTTTGGTATTGGGATACATTAAACGAAGAGGTTCGTGTAAACAAAAAGGGACTTTTAATCGATATAAAGTAGAATAATCGAAGCCCGTGGACCACCATTCGGACGTCATCACAGTGAGATGGAGTGGAGGCTCTGATTGGACACGATTGCTGCGTCAGTGCTCGGCTGGACCTCGTGTCCAATCAGCGCCTCGAAGGGCGCTCGGGCGCGATCGCCGAGAGTCGGCGCCATCCGAGTGTGGGTCTTCATAGGATTCTGCTTCTATGCTTGTTTTCCCTCAAGAACCGTAGTGAAAAAAAGTCCGGCTCATCGCGGTGACAGTAACAATTTCACCTTTATGTGGAGAACTAATTCATATCCATAGGTAGGTGCATTTTAGATATGTGTTCAACCTTATCAAGACTTATAGATTTCAGACGCCAAAAGCATCGCTTCTTCCTCCGACAGCCAATTCTTCTAAGAACCTACTTCGCGCCGCGTATAAACAATGCACAAAACTTGCGTTTCTTTTTTCTTGAGGTGGAAACGAGTATAGACCCTTTAGATAAGAAGAGCGCCCTCTGTCGCACGGAAGGGCAACTAGCCCCCCTGACGCCATCTTGAAGAATAGCGCGTCGCTCATGCCGGTATGTGCACGTTTCAATGTTGCAAGACTACTCACAATACTTTCGCGTTTTGTTGCGTAAAGCCAGAGGAGAGCGGTTTGGTTGCCCGAAGTAGTAAAGAAACTGTCATCTGTCTTGTTGACTGATGACATCCTTTCAACTCGTGTAGCCGCGAAAACTTCCTTAACTTTCACAACAAGGTGGCCGCAAACGCATCACAGAAACACACACAAAAAGGTACTTCAAGAAAGTGATCCATCCTCGCTTTTAATGCATTTATAGCAGCACTCATTCAGCTCATTTTTACCCAAGCGCCGCGAAAAAAAAAGGATTTCTGGGCACGAGGTAAACGGCGAGTTGTATTTCAGTTATGGCGTCCTCACCACGGCAAGAAAACTCGTACTGGGGCGATGTAGACAAACCCTGAACATCCTTCAAGATGGCGTCTGCTGCCCAATGCACCCGACAAATCTAGGCTTTTTTTTTTTCACTGTTGCGAGACTTTTGAAGTTGGGCTATAGGTGAGGTTGATCGAAACGTGCTATGTGGTTCCCAGTTACACGGCGCCCATTTCCTAATATGCCCTCGTCAGATTTCGAATACACCCTCGAACGTACACCGCAAAAGGTTGGTATAAAAGCGTGCGACAGCCTGTTTTTTTAGCATATATTTTTTATAGTTGAAGTTCTTTTGTTTTTGTTATCAAACTTGCCGGTGTTCATTCAGTCACCACCGTAAGCTGAGAAATTGTATGCTGGACACACCTTGTTTGAGTGAAATTCGAAAAAAGTGACAAGGTTGTGTTTGCGACGATAGTATGTATACACTATTCGAGTTTGCGGGAACAAACGATCGCGTTTCTTTCTCCTTGGCTTTAAATGAGGTTTTCAAAACAGCTATGGTTGTGGGAAGCATTCACTTGGGGCTATTAACCTAAGCGGTAAAATTTGGGCACTGACAATACCCCTCTTAAAAAAAAAAATCTCCCATGTCGTGTTCGCGTTAACAGTGTTATCTAGATTATGTTTTGTTCTGTTTCTTTCTATTGCACGATCCAGCAATCCGGATTAATATACGCTCGTCGACCGCATTGTCGTTATTCATCGAGTTCAATCTCTCCGCAACAAACCATCTCTATAAACGCGACCTCCGACGTGCGTATTCCTCTCCGGAAGATTTGCTGCTCCTGGCGAATCCCCGAGCGTCGTGTTTACATGATTGCGAGTGAATTTACGGTGCCTTATGGCGAGACCTGTTTCTCGGCACTTCCTTGGAACGTTCTGGAGCGTTGAATAGCACCCCAGCGGGAGCTCTATCACCCCTGTGCAGGCTGCGCCTATCTTTCCGGCCGGCGGTTCGGGACGCCTATTGTCTGTCGCGCGCCCTGGCCCCCTTTAACGACCCATCGCGAAATAGATCGACCCAGTTGCTTTTAAAACGGCCACTATGTACTGTCCGGAACCGTTGACGCCGAAGCCGGCCCTAGGCCATTGTTGGCCTTCGGAATTCTCCGAACGAGGCCGACTTAGCTGGAAGCGGTGCCCTTGTCGCACGAGCGCTTGGAAATCTATGTCCTGGCCTTGTGTCGTCGTCGCCTTTACTTGTGTAATGAACCAACTCTATCCGGGGAAGGGGGGACGGACTTGGGAAGTAATCCGTTATTTGTTCAAGTAATTTTGTAAGTGCCACGTCACTTTGTTTCGGAAATAATTTGTAATGTAATTTCGTTACAAAATATTGGTAACGGATTACTTAATTACTCGTTACTTTTTAAAAATATGAGCCTAATACAGTAACTGGAGCAATATGAGCAGAACATCCAGCAGCAGAAGAGAGCAAGTTCAAGAAAATAGAAAGCATCGGAAGGGAGAATAGCCGAAAAGAAATCACGATTTTTTGTATGACTGGTCACTAAAACCACTAGAAAAACGGGCAAGGCATGTACAAATATACGAAGGACAAAGATCAAGCAACACAACGCCGAGTAGGCTGTCCGTCGCCTTCCATCGTGTTTTTCTTCTTTTCCAGGGCAGGAGAAAGCTGTTCGCGTCTATTCGTTCTCGTCTTTTACACCGTTTCTCCTCTCCAACTTCTTCGACGTCTCCCGCCACCATGCAGAGACATCAAACGCCGGTCCGTACCCCCTCGATTCGCGGGTTCACAACTCGCGTGACAGACGATGTAGCCTCGCGCGAGGGTGTCGAATTCTCTTTGTCTTTGATGTAGCGCTATTGATGTGCGCTACTGCATTCTAGCACGCTCTAGAGGCACGGCTAAAGCGTCCGGCGCGAGGCTAAGAGCATCATCTTCGAGGGTATGGGCGATACTTCTTTCCGGTTTGCCTTTGTCTGGGCATGGTGGTCGAGTCCACTCCTCACTTTACGAGTCAACTGTAAAGAAGGTGCGGGGGGTTTAGGCCATCTAGAGTGCTGGCAGAGGGGAGAGCACGCGTAAAAGTGTGGCGATCTCTATTGTTTTGTGAGATCGATGGCTACCGCTTCTCTCGCTCTCTATGCCCTCCCCCTCCTAGCCTCACGAATATTGGTATGAAAGTGAGAACCGATGAACTATCGATAACCCGTAACCGACACTTTTTCTCTCTGGTCAAGTTTTCGGTCATGGAGTGTCCGTCGTCTCCATGGTCTTCTCTTAATGAGATGTTCGAAATTCAAAAAACCTAGAGTTTCAATGCATACTTTGCTTGCCAAAAAAATAAAAACATTGTCATCAGCGAGAACAATTAACTCTAATCTACGGAAACACATGAAGGTGAGCTGGGACACCCGCATTCTACATTGGCTATAATATTGTAACGTTAGAACCAAGTTTTTTTTTTCTTCTGAAGGTACTCGTAGTGCACCTACACTCTTTCTCTTTAATACAATATTTCATTTTTACAAGGGCTAGCTATACGGACGTGTGAGAAATAAAAAGTAGTATTGCAGAATATTTTCGAAAAATATCAAATTGTTTCTATTGTTTTCTGTATAAGTGTACGGAAGAAGTAACGTGAAAATAATTTGTAACGTAACGAGTAAAGTAATCCGTTACTTTTCAGCGAATATAATTTGTAACGGTAATCTCATTACATTTGAGGCTCGGTAATTTGTAATTTTAATCCATTACATTTTTCAAGTAACGAGCACAAGTCTGGAGGAGGAGGGATCGGTGGCGAATAAAGTTATGTGATGATTCCTGAAAAAGTAACGCCAAGGCCCCCCCCCCCCCCCTTTCCCGTTTGGGCGCCATTTTAATCCATGGAATGAGCAGTTTAGCAGTGTCTTGACCTTTCCATTCTTAGTGTGCCGATGACATCTTGCAGAATCGAAGCGTTGCTTATGGCGTAGTGCCGTGCGAATCATCTTGGGAACCCCATGGCCGCAATTTCAGTTTCAATTTGCCAACTCACTTCGCGACATCCCCTCGCGACCAAATACAGTGCTCGCATCTTAGAATATGTGACTCTGTAAATTTTGAATACTGTAGACGTTGCCCACCAATACAATTACTATTAAATGCTGAACACGTCTTTTTTTGTTGGGGGGGGAGGAAAAGGGTGGCAAATCAACCATGCAATCTACTGCTGTTAATTTGCCTAATCAACAGCAGTGAATTTCTCGTGATCCTCGCGCTTTTAGTATGCGTGTGTACTAGTATGTGGTCGAGCCTGACTACACTCGGACGCATGGCGAAGCGGAGTATAGTCGCTTCAGTCTTTGGCGTCAAAAAAGCGTTCGGAAAAAAGCGTTTACAAAACGGCAGCTGCCGCAGACCTGGCCAGGTGCCAAGTTGATTTTGCCTCTCAATCCATCCGCGTGGTGGCGTCTTGTCAAGACCTCGCTCCCGCGTCGCGTGTCAGCACGCCTCTCGCTCCAGCTGCGTGGACCGCATCGCCGCGAATATTTGCGCCCTGGCTCGGCATGGCTCTGACGTCTTTAATGGGAGCATTTCATGCTTTGTGCCTGACGCCTGACTCGGTGTTCGATCGAGAAAGGGCTGTGAATTTTTGTTTCAAAGCGATAGCTTTACGGGCGACACTTTGCGGAGATTTCAAACCTCGTCTCCTGTCGTCGCCGCCACAAAAAATAAATAAATAAATCACTTTTTTGTTTTGCTTTTGGCCTGTGGCCAGGGAAGTCGGGTTTTCCCGTCGGCCGCCCCGCCATCCCGCCAGTAAGGACGCGACGAAAGGAGGGTCTTCCGTGTCGTCTGCTTGAAAGACTTGATTTCAAGCATTACTCGCGTTATGCGAAATCTCACTTTGGCAGTATCCAGTTGCTAAGCTTAATGTTGGGTGATTTTAGAAGCTTCCACCGCGCTTTCCCACTTCACGGATCACCGAGATCCGGGTGCGGTCGTTTGTGGCATCCACGACGGCTATAAGAATGAACCCCGTCGCGCCTCCGTCCTCGGGTACGGGACGGCACCATTCCACCCGCCTTGCACGACCGATCTACAGCTCTCGCTTTCGTTTTTCAGCTGACTAGCATTAGAAACCCGAGAGGAAATGACGAGCACACGAAAAATAAAATAGGGAGAGGAAGGGAACAAGAGAGAAAGACGGAGACGCATCCTGGGGAGACGGAACATTTTATTGGGCCGCCATTTTGTGCAGCGCACAGCTCGTTGGTTCCCCCGACATTGATTCGCGGGGAGCGAAAGTGGCAGCCTGCTTTTAATCAGCCCTTCGCCGCCTTCTCGGAAGAATAAGGAAAAAGTTATTTATTTATTTATTTTTGTTTTGCTTAAAAAACTTCGCTTTTGATCGTTTTTGAAAAAAAAAAAAAGTTTGAGCTGCAAGATGTCGGGAAGAAGAGGGTGGGGGTTGGAATCTGCTCGCTAATTTACATAGTGATATTGCCGGAACTTCTTCGCCTCTTGGCCCAGTCGCGCGTGCGCTCGCGCTTTGCCGCGCGGAGAGAGCCCAGATCTAACGGAGGGAGCTGTTCGAACCATGGCGAGCGTTTGCAGTTAAATGGCGGACGCCCTCTGCGGAGATTAAGACTCGCAAGTGCGCGTGGGTTGCGTTTTCGCGTGGCACGGATGAAAGCTGGTGGGGGCGCCTGCAGGCGATCAGCGTAAGAACCGTTAATCTTGAGACAGTTTGGCGTTCTCAAGGAGATTTTGACGGTCTGGAATCCACAGCAGCCAGGGCTGCCAGCCGGGGGATGACTACTTCTTTGCGTCGTTTTGAGGCTCGGATTTGTGGCAATCCTAGTCGATTTCTCAGGAATAAAGAAGAGGAACAAGTAACGCTTTTTCGTGTTGCTGTCGAGACCGGTTATAACGAAGTCAACGGGAATCGGATATCACTTCGCTATATCCACTATTTCGTTTAACCGACTTAGGTTATAACTTGTAACGAAGTACGAAAGGAAATGGGAAATCATGATCGCCGCGCTGTTACTGTTTCGTTATAACCGGTCTCGACATTTCGTCAAATCCGCTGGTTCCAGCGGGCAACGAGCATCGCCCACTGGCCACACTCTCTAAGTGTAAATAGCTCCGATTAACGCTTTGGTCATCTCCTCCCAGTTTGCGTTGCAAACGCGGCCCACGAACCACATGACGACGATCGAGCCGATAGAAACACTCTAGAATTTAGGTACTCTAGCCGCGCGACTCCGACGGCACCGAATTTGCTACTCACGCACCTGCTTCGTGTAAGGTTTTTTTTTTATTTATTTTTACGGTTTATGTTTTTATTACGAGACAAAAGGATTAATGAACGGTGAAGAGGAAGGCAAAGCTGGAACCCTCATTGTATTTTACCGGATGCTGAACTTTACTCTACGCGTGCCATCGTCCTCTATTTAAAATTTTTATTTGATTCCTTTTTATTGTTTTGTCTTAGGCGAAGGCAGGCTCGTACATACTAAACTCTTGTCCTCCGCTCGCAAAAATCAAAATATATTTTTTCTCTCGAATTTAGCGTATACATATATGTGTCACACTGAACTTCTTTCGACGTTTAGGTTTTGTCTTTTGGCGGATATTTTCATCGACGCGCGACGTGCTTCGGGAGCTAATGAAATGGGTGGAGTTTCATCGAACGCTCCCTGTTTTCTTTTCCCCCTTTTTTTGAGTGTTCGGTATTACCGGGACCGGGGACTTTGCTCCTCTGCCATTTGTTTAAGCAGGCACTCTAATTTAGAAGATGTCAGGGCTCGGTATGGCTCATCTTGTCATGTTCGGAAGAACTTGAGCGTGGAATCGCCTCTTTTTTTTTCACACAGTATATTGAATTTAGTGGGAACTGGCCGCTTCTACATTTTTTTCTAAGTCGAAATTCTCTATCCTTTAGCGTATCAGATTAAATCCTCGAAGGGACGGGTGCATTTGATGTTAAACTTTTCGATTAAAACTTTGCACACGCCCGTAAAACATATCAAATATATTAGCTGTAAATATTTTCCAGTCCACTGATATGCACGGCGTTTCTTAAGAAAATTCTTCTTAGGCTTTAAAGATTTGTTCTGCAAAAGAAAGGCGTTTACAATCCCCTGTAACGCCGAATTAGAGCGCAGCTCTTGAGGAGAAGGGGAAGATACGGAGAGGAAGGTATGCCCGTACCCTCCCTCCTCCTCCCATTTAGCGGGAAATTTTCGCAGAATTTAGCGGGGAAATTTTTCCGTTAAATTTAGGGAGGAATTTTATTCGCTATAGCGAAGAATTTGTTTCCAGCGGGGAAATTTACCCATAATGCAACGCGTAGTGACGTCACGAGTGACCCTCGTGCCGTCACACGTGACGCCACGTTCGACGTCGTTATGGGAAAAGTCCCATAATGCAACGCGTGGTTACGCCGACGGCGACGCCGCTTAAAAGACCCTGCAAGGATTTTTTACTGGTTTTTAGTTTGCACCGAATCTGAGCGCACTGAATGTTGTAACTTAATGAAACTTTTCTTTTCTCGAATTTCGCATTATTTTAAAAGTTATAGGCAAATTAAAATTACAAAAACAAGCACAAAAAAAGACAACCTCCCTCATGACGTCTTTGGTTGCTTGAGTGGCCGTGAACTAGAGGAGGGGTAGTCAGCTCAGCGAGCGCTCACGGTTGCCGCACTCCGTGTCGACGGCGCGAGAGGGCGCCGCTAAAGCATGTTCTGGGTAGGCTGTATGCAGCGGGCAGCCAGAGCGGCTCTCATTGCGTTTGCTGCGCGAGTAAACAGTAATTCGGCATGACACTTCATTGGCCACAAGCGACCGCAAATACGGGGTAAAGATCAGTTCAGAATGAGAGCCACTTCGCGCTGCCATACCGCGAAACGGCCAAACCGCAAGAGAAAGCTTCTCGCCGAAGGCCTTCGGAACGCTCGGAGCCGGTCGGATCCTCCTGTCCATACGACCGCAGCGCCGCCGCGTACATCGGGGACCTTTCCGTGTCGGTGCCTGATCCCGCTACTCCTTTCTAGTATGCGCCGCCCTTTTCCACCGCTTGGTGGCGGGTATGTCGACGGGTCATTTCTTGTTTCCGTACTTTATTGTTTCTTTTCTGATCTAAAATACTGAACAAAAACTACTTTTATAAATAATTGAAACGGTTCGCGTCACTTATATTTTGTATTTCGACTAAAAAGAAGCTTTTAGCGGCTCTGACCAGTAGTAAGCCCAGGACCAAAGACGTCACATATCGCGCGCTTTCGGTACCGTGGGTCGCCCCCGTAGGTGGAGGAGGTTTCCGCGTCGTCCGGTTAAAATATGACGCACTGATATTTAGTTACTCTCTCCGTGCCCGCTGGCTTGCCCGAACCCCAAGAGACGTGGAAACCGCAAAAAAGGTAGACGCTTAAATATGACTGCAGGGCCCCTTTAAGCTGGAAACGTGCGCCTAAGAGCTGCGCTCTAAAAAGCCACGAAAATCTACACTAACGTGGTGTGTTTGGCATGTGGTTTGTGTCGAATTACCAGCGGCGCGTGCGTGATGTGCAGTGAAGGCACAGTACAAGGGCAGTATCGCGAAACCAATTACACGAATGCTCAACTTAAAAAAAAATGTTTTCTCTTCTAAAAGAAACTTTCTAAAATAAATTTTTCTTAGTACTAGTTAACAAGCTGATGAATCTAATGAGCCGTCCCGTATGCTTTCATCGGAAGAACCTCGATGCCTTATTTTGGTCTTAATCTCCAGCAAAAGTGAGATGAGGGCAACTTTAAAATTTATTTTAGGGAAACATGTTCGTTTTATCCTTCTCAAATAATTTTAATCGTAAAATATAGCACCTTTATGAGCCGTCTGGAACATGTGTGCCTAATAGATGGAGTATTCTGCTGGAGCATGCGGCTGCCCCGGTTGCTTCCTCGGTAAATCTTGCAAGGTTCGGATTGACCCGTGTGCCTCCTTGGGAGAGGAGGAGACGCTCCCCTCCTCCTCCTCGCTCTCCTCCGGGAGATGATGCAGTCGTCGGAGGATGAGGAGGAAGTCCAACGGTGGCCCCATCGTTTGTCACTCTGCCCTGATGCATGGCTGACCCTAATGGACCGGCTTTCCCGCACTGCGCCTTTCTCTCTCTCTCTGGGATGATTTCTGGCCCCATCTTGCCCGCACACGCTGCAAGGAGCCACCTTTTTTTGTGGCGAGCGACTGCTGGGATTGACGCAGCGGCTCCCATGCTTTCGCCCACAAGTCCCCGTAGCCAGCCAGACATGTTGTGCTCACTGGCGATTTCGGAACATTAGGGGCGTCTGGTGCAAGTCGTGCAGTCTTTTGGAAGTGGGGAAGATGTAGTGAAATAAATCGAATAAAATCAACGGAAGATTAAATGAATGAATGCACGAACATGTACTGTCAGTTCTTTGTGAATACTCGTATATTTTGTATGGACGTATTTAAATAGCGTGAACACACGGTAACATACCTGGTATTTCTTATATTTGGCTCATTTTTTATATTACCAACTTACTTGCTTTCGTGGTATGCAGATTTTATTTTTTCGTTTATTTGATTCTCAGTTTGCGTTGATCAAATCCCTGTGGTTCACTCGGATGACGCATTCTCTCCGCGCTCGAAGACGAATGAAAATGAAAGAAAGAAACGAAAGAGCATCGACGAGGCAGATTGAACCTTATTTGCTTTCGTAAATAACCCATTCCTCTCGCTCGCTGAAGTCACCGCGTTCCTTGGACCGATTCGGTAAAACAGATTTCGGTGACGTCGCTTGCGGCGCTTGGGGAACAATATTTTTCGTAAAAAAATTCTTCCTTTAGAAAAAAAAGAAATGACGTGGCAGAAGCCGCATGTGTCATGCCCTCAGATGTCGCGATCCTGGCGGTTAGTCGTAGAAATGCTTGCGAAAAGAACGAGCGAACGCGAGTGCCGCTGTCGTCACGGCGTCCCGACTTCTGACTGCTGTAGCTTCCGTGGACTGTCACAGTGGAGAGGGACCTGCAGCAGAACAGGCGTCTTCCGTACACACCACAACTGTTGGGACGCCGCCAGGATCGCGACCGGCGACAACATGACACTTGTATGACGTCATCAGGCGGAAATCGAGGGACCCCTTTTTTGGACGCGGTAAACACACCAGTTGGAGACGCCTTCCAGGCACCATAATTCCAGTTGTCGTAACTGGGCCGACCGTTTTAATGCGTCAAAACGACGTTGCCAGCGCGTGTAGCTTTTCCCGTCCTAGTACTCCCTCCGACACGCTGAATACCTTTGCGCCGTTGGTTTGTTTGCGGGCCCCGTCTTTGATCTTTTTTTTTTTTTTTTTTTTTTTGTTGAGAATACGTTCGCTGCGAACTCGCACCGGTGGCGGAACGCGGGTCCCGCCTCTCCATTTCCGAAAGGAAATTACATTTCGACGCGAACAACCTTTCTCGAAGTTGTCCGTATTTTATTTTGTTTCTTCCATTTTGTCTGTGTGTTTGTCTGTATATAAGTAAATAATGCCGAACTCTGATGTGCACTCTCGGAGGTCGGAATGAGAGATTTAACTCATTCAAAATCGCAAGCAGTCAAAGAAAAATAAATCCTCAAAAGCATGAATAATAATAATAAAACGATTTATTTTAATGGAGCAAATCAGAATGACTTGCACTCATGAAGTCACTCGGCTTCAATGCGCTACCAAAAATAGTCTACCCGCATCCTGCCTTTGTATGAAGCAAACGTGCCACGAGGGTGCCTGCAGCGAGTGCCTTTTGTACGATGTATGACTGACTGCGGCTTTACTCGCTCACTTCTATAAATGCCTCACTCACGCTGAATCGCACCCACGGACTCACTCCAACTCGGGAATTCACTCACCGTCACCTCGCGTTTTATGGTAAGGGAGTGAGTGCACTATAGTGACTCATACCCTCGGCGGCTTCGGGAGAACTTCGAAGGCCCGTGGAGCGAGCGCTTCGACTTTTCACTCGCAGGTCGTGAGGAATTTATGTCTGGGGTTTCGTGTCTTCGGCGTTGTTTTTCTTCAAATTCAAAAGTGCTTTTTCCAATCTTTTTTTAAAGATTTTCTGTTTTTTTGTTTTAATGTTTGGTATCGGACAAAACAAGCTAGTGCTTATCGGGCGTATGTTAAAGAGAACACAACGCGGGCATGGGTTAAAACTGGCGGGTATGTTCATTCTGATTTAAAAGGTTAAAAAGCGCAAACAAAACACGGACAATAAAGGCACAAAGGCGACAGAACGGGCGCTATCTCTTCCATGGGAATCGCCCAACCCGCAGAGAACACGCGCACGACCCGAATCCTTGGAAAACGTCCTGGTTCCGATAAAGGACGGAAATGAGACGAAGGCCGTGATTCCCTAATGGGGAATTCCACTCGTAGATCCGGAGCGCTTTCCAAAATCTGCGAAGGAGGCAAAATTCCGCTCCGTGGGACCCACTCCGAATCGATGAGGGAAAGATACACTTGCATTTTTGGAGCGACCTCCCCCACACCCCTCCCCTCCGCTCTCCCCTTGGCCGTTCAAAATGGCCGCTGCTCAAACTTGACAAGCCCACCAACGCCTCAGCCGACTGATCTTTCCGACGACCAGTGACAACTGTCACTGCTTAGCTGCAGAAATAACGCGCGACAGAGGCCGGGCGAAATTATACGTACCACGGCGCCCATGTCACGAATAACGAAGGCGTCCGCGTTCGGCACCGTCACATACCTTTCGGCCGCCTCGAAGCGGTGGGGCACGGACAGCGATTGCCATTGGTGGAGTTCAGATTTCTGGTACGACTTTAATAAACACAGAGGTAACAAACCATCACTTGCACGCTCGTTGCCTAATCTCTTCTAGCTTTATTGCACGGGAAAACGCCGGCGGAATGCCGTGTAAGAAGGTAAACAATCACTGGCTGCATAATGAACAGGCGTAATTTTGCGCCTGCCTCCGGCTTTTCTGTCGTTCCTTTTCTCGTTCTTCGTCACACGATCACAGATGTCAGCGCTTACAATTTACCACGCTCCACAGTTCCGGCTTTGTATCCCTGATCTAAGCGAGGTAGAAGCGTTCGAGCCGTCACAATCCCGCGTAAACAACTGACGCACCCGAACAGATCCAACTTGACGACCCGACCGTGGCCCGACCGGCCCGCCGACCTCTCCAACCTCGCCCGCCGCGCATGCGCACTGCCGATTTAGAAGGAAATCACGTGGGCCGCTCTGTCAACTTCCGGAAAGATCTGTGAAATTCCGCAGAGCACGTTCGGCGGGGTTTGAGGCGCTCCGTGGAGCGGGCGTTGCCAGAGATCTACGAGCGGAAGATGACCAGCTCGAGCCAGATCTGCGAGCGGAATATGCGCGCTCCAAATGGAGCGCCTTTGGAGCGCTCGAGATCTGCGAGCGGAATTCGCCATAAGAAAGAATCAGCCTCACGGACAGTTCAGTGGACGCGTGGATTCCGCCTTAACGCGGAACAAACCCGCAGATGAGTCGTTTGCTTCCCGTGAAGCTTCGGACGTTTTAATGCGAAAGCATTAACTGTCCCATGGAGCGAGCTGACGTCATCAGTTTGAAGCTCGAAAATAACTCCGTTGCAACCTAAGAACGAAGGGCGAGGGTAAGACGGGCTGGAGGAGGAAGCAGACGGAACGCCAAAGAGAGAGGGAGGTTTCCCCCTCTCTTCTCCAGCGTTTCGTCTGCTTCCTCCTCCCCGGCCCATCCTACCCTCGCCCTTCGTTCTTAGGTTGCAACAGACTATAGTTTCCGCGATTTCGCCTTCGGTTCCGTTGGCTGGCGCGCGTCGACGGGGCTCCCATTGGCCGCTGCGCTCGTCATTTTCCACGACAGCTCACCCCATGGCGCTGCGTGTCCATCAGCGCGCCGTTAGCACGGAGCGTCCAAGGTCAGCGTGCCCAGGGGAGCACGCGCGCTGACCGGCGACGAAATGTACGCATCAGCCGACAAAGGGAGCGGACGAGCGGCTTGCATGCTTTCGCATTCACAACTCATAAGAAGTGCTTAGGTGTACCTTGAGTTTTTTTTTTGTTTTTTTATTCGAGGACAGCTTCGATTCTGGGTTTTTCGGTATTTCCCGATTTGGATCAAATCGGCTCGGGTTTTGTTTTTCCGGGCTTATCAACGCGTGTGCGCATGCCCAATGCCGACAGCAGCGCCACCACCGCAGTGCCGTGACGTCAGAGGGTTGAGTTGGTGTATGTAACGAAAACACGGAGCCCCGCTCACGACGTGTGAGCTCCTCGTGCGCTCCACGTGCTCCGAGGTGCGAGAAAAGACTGCATTTTTGTTCGGATGTCAGTTTTTGCTGCTGCGCTCGCTCGCCTCGCGTGAAGACGACCCCGCGTCGCGCAGGCGCAGCCCCTGTCTTTTAGACACTGCGTACCGCGAGGGATCTATCCACTGTATATGCTGCCCCGCATTGCACCACGCGGAATTCTATGAGAGTACGTGTGACAGTAACGAGCGGGTTAAAGCAAGAAAAAATGATAGACGTGTACAACTGTCTGTAATGCCGAATTAGAGCGCAGCTCTTGAGGAGGAGGAGGAGGGGAGGGTACGGAGAGGAGGGTATGCTCCTCCTCCTCCTCCCTCTTCTCCTCCTCCCCTCCTTCGGCAGCCTCACAGTGAAGGTCACGTCGTGACCTTTATGACCTTCACGTGACCTTCACTGTCAAGGTCGTGACCTTCGTGACGTCACTCGTGACCCTCGTGACGTCAGAGCGTGACGTCATTTATGGGAAATGTCCAGACATGTACAAGTTACTCAAAAAAGGTAGTTAAGTTAAGTTACTGAGTATTGACGCCAAAAGTAATTGGAGTAGAGTAGAAATTACGCATTTGTAATAGTAATTGAGTAAACTACTAACTACTGTAAAAAAGTAGCGAGTTACTTTGAAGTTACTTTCAAAGTTACTTTTTATATTTTTGTGGTAGCAAAATGAACACTGAGCAGTTTTGATGCCTGAAAATCCCTGCGAGCCTAAAATAAATGCAGTCATTTTATGGCTTGCGTTTTCACCAAAATAGTTTATTCACTCGCAGAAGCAATTGACAATCAAAGTTCTTATCGGAGAGCTTTCCCCTTTTCCTCCTAAAGACGTTCCCAGCCAAGCTAAAAAGACGTTTCACCGACGCGCTGGGGGAACGGCAGCGTTGAATTTCAGAAACAAGCTGTTCAGGGTCGGGAAAGCGAGTGTCAGCATCTTCGGTGTCCATGACGAAACATGTGAAGTTTGCCTTTGCAAACTTCATGTCTTTTATATATATATATAAAAAAAACTTTTTTTTTTTTTAGGCAAGTTGAGATTGTTTTGACTGCCCCTCTTTATTCCCACGACGTTCAGAGAGTACGCTGAGCGAGTGCAGCTGACCGTCAAGGGTTCAAGTCTCGCGCCACGACGATGAGATCATCCGGACGACTGCGCGTTTCGTTGCGGTGCTTGTGCTACGCTACTGAAGAAAACAAAAATTGTTTTGATTTAACAAAAGATGAAACGCTGTATACTTCGCCGCTGACGCCGGGTCCAACAAAAGGATCTCCCAAGGGTGACTCGCAATCCTCTCCGGCGACTACGGTATTGGAAGGACGCGAAGGATTACGTGAACGAGCATCGTCGCTCGTACAGTTGCAGTTCGAAGCGGGAAGGTGCTCCCATGAACGGATTATCCGTGTCTGCGTTTGTGAGCGGGGAGTCCGGCTTTGCAAGGGAGTATGCGCTGACGACGAGGCGACCATGGGAACAGGCGCCCAGCTGCGAGGTCATTCCAGTGGCGCCTACCCGTGGAACCCCCAAACCGCTTGAGTTAGAACTCACTAAAGGCAGACAACATGAAAACAACAACAATCCAGGAGTGTCCCCGTCTTTCACGGTTGCAGTGGAAGCGCGGCGCCTGCGTGCATTACCGGATTAGGTCAATAGCCGACCAAGGCTTGTTAAAGGGGTCATGAAACGCTTTTCCAACTTTTTCCTGTTTAGCTTTCCTCCTCAACTCATAAATCGAGCATTCCACCAAACAGTTCAAGAAGACGAAAAGAGGGGAAGCCCCTCTTGCTCGGACTCTCGTTTGTCTAATCCGGAAACATCCATTCTCCCCCTAGAAGATTAGCCCGTCGCTCAAAATTCAGACAAAAGTTGCTTTCCCCACCCCGTTCACCCCGAAGCTAACAGTGCTGTGGAAGCTACGTGCTCCTTGGGCCAGCCACACTTTTGCCACGTGATGACGCTCCTTCGCGCATAGGCACGCGCAGAGAATGAGGTCAGGTGATGAAAGGGAGGCGACTGATTGGTCCGGCAAGCGCGTACCTTCCACCACAATGTCAGCTTAGGGGTGAAGGGATTAAGTGAGGTCCGGTTTGGTGTGACGTCAGTTTGGACCCGGAGACGCGCTTTTGGGACCGCGGATGTATCACAGTCAAAAGGCAGAGAGCTTACGAAGGGGAGGAGGTACGAAATAGTCCGCTGTGTTTTCAAATTTTCGCCCTGAAAGTCAGGCTTTTGACTTTCTACCTTTTTTCTTTTGGCCCACTGAACGATGTGCTATTAGTAAAAGCCCAATCTAAAATGATTCATCCCAGCCCGAAATTCGTTTCATGGGACCTTTAAGCATCTGTCCCTGCGTTCGTGCGAGCCGGTGTTATGTTTTGGCTGCTCGTCGCCACCTTGGCCCAAGGACGCTTGTGATGCAGTTTTTACGGCTGCCGAGTTGAAGTTCGTGGGAACGGAATGTGAGGAGGCCTCTTGCTCGGAAATGTCACTTCATTTGCCGGCGTCTTATTTATTTCTGCGCTCGAACTTTTGTGGTAAAAAATTCGCACTAGATTTCGAAAGTAGTTAGTAATTTGAGTAGAAGTTACCTGAAAAATGTAGTTAAGTTAAACTACTAATTACCCAAATAATCTTGTAATTGAAAGTTACCAAGTTACTCGGAAAAGTAGTTAAACTACAGTAGTTTGAGTAGAGTAGTTGAACTACGTCCAAGTCTGGAAATGTCCCATAATGCAACGCGCGGTTACGCCGACGGCGATGGCGACGAAGCCAGAAGCCGGACGGGTATGGCAGGACCCATCCGGGGTCCGGCCATACCCGTCCGGCTCTGTCCCCCTCCGGCTTCTAGCGGCTGTTCGTGGAATAGAGCTGACGTTTTTGTGGATCTAGGATAGATGGCGCCACTAAAACTCCGTATAATAAAAGTTTTGTCGATGATACCAGGTTTTTGACGCATTTATATTTATGTTGGAACGACAAGATTTCTAGAACAGTTACCTTTTATCGAGCAGGTATTCGCACAACTTGCTATCCTTATAAGACCCCCATTGACGTCATGCCGCGTGGTTCTCATGGCCGCCGCTCGCGGCTGCAGGTTGGGGAATATTCTGATTTTTGCCTCGCCATTACGCAGCCGAACCGCAACATTTCGAAGGAAGGAGGTGTGCTTTCTGTCTTTTGTGACAAGATGAACAATGTCAAAAGTAGAAGGTGCCAATTCTTTCAATGTTAAAATCGTCGCACAACTCCTTTAAAGGAGTCATGAAACGCTTTTCCAACTTTTTCCTGTCTAGCTTTCCTCCTCAACTCATAAATCGCGCATTCTACCAAACAGTTCAAGAAGACGGAAAGGGGAGTCCCGTCTTGCTCGGACTCTCGTTTGTCTAATCCGGACATATCCATTCTCCCCTAGAAGATTAGCCGTCGCTCAAAATCCAGACAGAAGTTGCTTTCCCCACCCCGTTCACCACGAAGCTGACAGTGCTGTGGAAGCTACGTGCTCTTTGGGCAAGCCACACTTTTGCCACGTGATCACGCTCTCTCGCGCATACCCACGCGCAGAGAATGAGGTCAGATGGTGAAAGGGAGGCGGCTGATTGGTCCGGCAAGTGCGTAGCTTCCACCACAATGTCAGCTTAGGGGTGAAGGGATTAAGTGAGCTCCGGTGTCGTGTGACGTTCGTATGGGCCCGGTGACGCGCTGCGGGGGCTGGTGACGCGCTGCGGGGTCCGCGGATGTATCACAAAGAAGAGGCAGCGAGCTTACGAAGGAAAGGAGGTACGAAATAGTCCGCTGTTTTTTTCAAATTTTCGTACCGAAAGCCAGGCTTTTGACTTTCTACTTTTTTTTCTTTTGGCCCACTGAACGATGTGCTATTAGTAAAATACCAATATAAATTGATATATTGCAGTCCAAAATTTGTTTCATGGGTCCTTTAAGTTTAGGACTTTCCACTTTCTTCCATTTTTTTTCTTTTACTTCATATTATTTTATATTTTGTCTCGATTGATTAGACAACTGTACGTTTTTGTCTGGACGTCAGTCTACCGGGTGTTACCGACAAAAGAGAACCATTGTTTTTTGTTGTTGTTGTTTAGTTTGGGGGGCCCGCGTAACCTAATTGCGCATCGCAGAATTTCGGAACTTGGTGTGAATGTCACGCTTGCGCTGGTGATAAACCGTTTGACGCTAGCGTGTATTAGCGCTCGTTTTTGCCGCTTGTGGCGGGCCGGGTAGCCACTAACGATGACAAAATACGCGCGAAATTATTTTGTTTTCGTGCGTACCATAAACGAGTGGCACAGTCTTCCCGCTGACATTACGAGTGCCTCGTCCATTCGGGAATTCTTCACAACGTTTCAGTGTTACTTTTCAAGTTCATTTTTAACTCTTAGTTATTGTTGCTTATTTCATTTTCGTATCGGATTAATTTCTTGTGAATATTTCCATTGTGTACGCCCCCCCCCCCCCCCCCCCGGTGTTGGCAGCCAAATGGCAGCTGACAGTATGTGTAAATAGATAAATAACTAAAGAAATGACATAACGCCCAGGCCTCCCTTGACTTGTAAGTGTTGTTGGGGGAGATCTCGTTTCTGAGAACTCCATGAAGGAGCTGTTTAGGCGGGCGATAAAACGAAACGCAGCGCGTCGTATCGAGTTTGGCGCCTTCGGAAAAATGGGAAAAGGCGAAAACGTCGAGGCGTTTGGCGCACGCTAGAGTCGGAGTCTGGCGTTTCTTGCACTCCGCTGCATGCATAATTTATTGGGGAAGAAGGGGAGGGCGGGTTGCCAGACTGGCTGGTATATAAAACTGGCGGGCGTTGGTAGCGAGCGAGAGCCCCCGTCGCTTTGCTGCCGAAGAGGAGTTTGGGAAGTTGGATGATGCAGCTTTTTAGGGAGCAAAGGGAAGCGATTGAAATGCATGACTTTGCATCTCAGGCCTCCTCTTGCTTTTTGTATTGTTCCACTTTTTTAAATATTTCTTTGTTAAAAGCGCTTTCGTGCTTTTTGTTTTTTGTTAATATTTGGGTCTCGTTTTTGGTTTTTGCACATTGTTTAATTTTGTTTTAAGGCTGTGTGGTGGCGAGTCTTTGAGAACGCAATGGGGTAGAGGCATACTTTGTAGGGTGAGCAAAAACGCGTGTTTGGGTGGGAGTCCCGGGAGGAGGGGGCAGGCAGGTGAGAGTGTCACGGATCATTTTGTCTGCTGCTTTTGTTTATTTATTTCACTTATTATATGTGCAGCGTCCCCCCCCCCACCCTTGCCCCCCCCCCCTCCAAAAAAAATTACGATGTTTTCTTTTTGTTTTTTTTATGATTATTTTACCGCAAAAATAAACTTCGCTTCGACGAACGCCCATTTTCCGCCCAAACGTAGTGCTATACTTCGTTTCACCTTATGTTCGAGCGAAAGCAAAGCTGGAAGCGCGAGCGCGAAAGTTCTGTGCGTTCAGGCTTTGCTCGAGCGCGCGAGCTGGGGAGAAACGCAAAAGCGCTGGTCTCGCGCTTCTAGTTTTGGCTTCGCTCGCAGATAACGTGAAACGAAGTATAGCGGTGCGAACCAGGCGACAACCGTTATCTCATTGAAATGTGACTTCCTGAAAGTTTTATAGGGAAGATGGGGTCCGTTTTCTCCTGTTTTCTGGTACTGGCGCCATTCGGCTCCACGTATTCGAAAGCTCCGCCGGCCGCCATTTTTCCCATCGAAAATTTCATAAAATCACTTATAACTTATGGATGAGATAACGGTTAGTTCTGAAACTTTGGCACCTGGTTCGGAACGCCGGGGCTACATTGGGGCGGAGAATGGGCTTACGGCGACACTTTGTTTATTTTTGCAGCGCGAAAAATCCCGTATTTTGTTTCGGAGGGACGCCCCGTAGGTCGTGTTCGGTATTCCCTCTCCATTGGAACGTCCTACTTTCGAATCGGGCTCGTGGGGCGGCGCCCGTGACCTTTTTAGGGTCAGTTTTTGCGATGTTCTATAGTCAGTGAGGGGTTCGGAAACAGAGGGCGAGGGACGTCTCTACCGTCTTAGGATCGCTCTTCAGCCAATGGCATTGAGGCCGCACAACCAATCGCGAAGCGAGAAACGTGAATGCGTAATAAGCCACGCCCTCTCCAGCCGTCGGTGACTATACACCTTTTCTACGTGGGTGCCGCCATCTTCAATTCTGGAACTTCCGGTATGCGTGAAAACATCTCTTTCCTCTCGCCTCGCCAGTAGAACACGTTAACATTTTAATTGCAACCGTCATTCCTTCTTGTTATGTCCTTTCTATGTATTCTTTTCTTTTTCCCGGTTGAAATTTCTTGCTTTTTTTTTTCGAAACGCCTACCGGATATGGGGACGCAGTGGCTGGGTACGAGGCTAGACGAAAAAGATGCATACGGACAGAGTGAGGGAGAGGAGGAGACGAGAGGGGGAACAGCGAGCTCTGGTTGGAACGACGAGGGGGTGGACGCGAAGTTACCTGCCTTTGTCTCCACTCGCTTTTCCAACGCCTTGGAACGCCAGCATTTGGCGTTCGGCGTTCGCCTCTAATTCATTCCAACCATTCAGAGATCTGTGTTCGGACGTCCCCTCTCGCTTCCCACTCTCACTCAGTATCTCGGCGCGGGTTGGGACAAATTGCGTTGTGTCAAGGGCGTCTCTGCCTTAGTGTGTCTCTCGTACCTTTACTGCGGACGTGCTTCGCGAGTCTGTAACCAGACAGATTGCGCTCAAATGCACGCGACACCTGTCAGGAGTGGCATAGAGATGCCGTACTTTAAGATGTAAAAGTGTTTTTTTTCTTTTTTTGTGTTTTCGTTTGTGTGTCTTATACAGCGATACCTGTTTCTTTTTCTTTTTAAAGTTAACTTTAGCTGCGCACGATATAGACTGTATTGGGATTCCTACGAAAGAGGGACGGTACAGCAGCCGCAGGTGGCCCGCTCTTCCGGCGGTCCGAAGCGTAGCGGCACGCGTCCGCGGCTGCAGCCACTCCGCCTGCGACTCTATACATACCACGACTTATATACAAAGGTTCGACTTATATATACCAACGTTTTAGCGAAAACAGCCGTTTATGGGGGTGCGACTTAGAGACCGTAAAATATGGTAACTGTCGGCATTGCTACATTTTTTCTTTTCCATGTATTCTCCCATTAAACGAGAAATTTAATAGTTAAAGATATCTCCGCACGCAACATTGTGCGTTGGATTGTGGGACCTGGTTGGCCGTGCAGACGAGTGGCATTGTTTTGGTTTCGATCGCCCCGCTTACGAAAAAGTGAATCTCGGTACCGCATAAAAATAAAGTCGGCGCTCGCTCGCGGTTCGCCCATTCATCTTCGTGAGAGCCCCCGTTGAGACACGGACTTGCAGCAAAAAGGGTGGCATGGCCCCGTCAGGCGATTTCTGCCTTTTGCCATGTCCCCTGAGACATCTCTGTACTGTTATGTCTTAAAGAAAGGTATAAACAAACAAACACTGGCGGTAGGTGCCTGAGGCTTAGCGCTGGCGGCCTGGTAAGTGCGGCGGTAAGTGCCTGCCTAGGCTAGCGGCCTGGTTAGCTCTCCAGAGCGCAGCATGGCCATCCCGAATAATTTAACGAGCCGATGGAGACGGATGACCGGCCCAGTTTACTCGCTCTTTCATTTGGCATCGTCGTCCTGCGTTCACATGTGCAAAAACCCTGGCACGTCAGGAGCCCCAATAAACGTGCCCCGTCATTCCACCCGTGTCGGTTGGCAACGCCTAAAGAATTACAACTTTAAGGAAAGTCGTATATTTTAAAATGCGAACAATTCATTTGGTCTCGACACGATGTCGTGAAGGGGGTTGTCCAATGGAAATTGTAACGTAGTGGCCAACGGGTTTTTAAAGGAGCGGTGCAACAATATTCAATTGGAATGTTTTTCACTTTACACGAGCTTACTGGCACACCTGGGAGTCAAGGATACTCACACGCAACGCCACTGACCAAGAAACTCCTTGTTGCGGTGTAATTTCAAGGACAAAATCGATCATTTTCATTCAATCTCTCCTTTGCAAAATTTGATGACGTAACGTGGGGATCGCAGTACCCCCAAGTGACGATATTTGAATGCGGTTCATAGATTGGACCCGAGCATTGCGTGGGCACTCGATTTGGGCTCGTGATAATTACTAGCTCGAGAAGCATTCGGGTAGTGGCCCGTGTCCAATCGCTGCAACGACGACAATAGCCGAGCCATAACAATGTCTGGAACTCAGCGCGTGTCCTGTGCTTTGCCAACCCCAGCGCGTGGCTATGAAAAACATTGGCGGCATATAATCGTCTCCAGATCACGTGGCTGCTTGTTCTGGCTGCGAGTTGAGGGGGTAAACGCTGCTCGTTTTTCTTTAATTTTTTTCTGGGACTTCTATTGCGTGGGGTGAAAAACGAACGCGTGTTTCATAGGTCATTAACGTCAGGGATCCGTTTTAAGCGGTATTTGCGCAAAGTACAAAAATTGTTGCATCGCCCCTTTAAGCAGCTTTGCGCGTTGATTCTGGAAGAGGTCTATTCTGTTGCTAAGAGTGCGTTTGTGACGGTAAGGGTATGTAAATAAGCCAGCCGAAGCTCGCTACGATCTGCATCTTTTCAATTTGCAAGAACATTTCATAATTTCGGAAACGGCACGCACGGGAGCCCGAAAGCGGAAGCTAAAAGGGGTCGAGGGAAGTGGGAGGAGAGCGAGGGAAGGTAGTGCCTTCTGATACGATGTGGGGGCCTGGAGGAGGCTTCCAGCTGGCGGGCCTGGTTAACATCTCGTGGAGTCGCTCGATCACGCGATTCACGAACCCGATCACGGGCACGTCACGAGCGAATCAAACCAAATTAAAAAAGCGGTCCTCTTTTTTTTTTTTTTCTGTCGGAAACAGAATACATTGTGCTTCGTTTCACAATAATTCCGACCTCATCCGAAGCACCAAAGTTTGCTATCACCAATCTGGTTTGCCTGGTCGGCTCTCACCACTCAACCTAATCGGGCACGGATAAACGGCCTGGGTGGCGGTGCAATTCCTGTGCGTGATTGGATAGCATCTCGAACGCCTAAAAACAAGGACAAAATAAAGGAAGAAACAACACAGCCTTCTTCCTTCTCCCTTCTCTTCCTTTTGTCCTTGTTTTTAGGCGTTCAGTTCGAGATGCAAAACCAACTAGCCCGCCTTACTATATTGCTGTGATTAGATAGCGTTTGCTGCGATAGGGCCTTACGTGAAACCGAAGCACGTTCTTTGTAGCCCCGTTTTTCGCAGGGGCCCCCTCGAGATAATATTGCGGAAAACGAAAGTATCGCGTTTGACCTTTACGGATGCTTCGAAGCCCGAATCATCTCGGTGGCTGGGCGGCGAATTAATGAACCGACGAAAGATACGGAAAAGGATACGCATTTTCTCTGCCATGTTTCCTTGCTTTTTCTTGCGGTGGACCGCTCTTTTCCGTGTGGCGGCGGCGCGGTTCTGTGGACCCACCGGAATATGCGCGAGCTTATTACCATAAGTTCGGCGGCTACATTAGCCGTGCGGAGGAGAGGAACATTTTCACCAGAGCCGTGCCAATATCCGGGCTGCACCCGTTCCCGAAGCCGCTGCGCTTGGAGTGTAAGGGCATGTCCAAAGTAGGTAGATCTGCAACCGGGGGCTGACACGCAACGAGTGCAGTGACCGTCTCCGGGGCGATGGAGCGAACGACTCAGGAATCTCCAAAGATCCCACGAGGCCTCGCAGCGATTCTGAATTGCAGCGCTTGACGCGAGGAATAGTGGGGCTGTTCTGACGGACGCTCGGTTTTACTCTGGCACTTCGTATATCCTTCAAGCGTTAAAGGGGCCCTGCAAGCACTTTTTGACTGGTTTTAAATTTGCACCGAAACCTGAGCGCACTGAACGTAGTAACTTAATGAAACTTTCCTTTTCTCGAATTTCGCTTTATTTTAAAAGTTATAGGCAAATTAAAATCACAAAATAAACAAAAAATAACCTCCTTCATGACGTCCTTGGTTGCTTGAGTAGCCGTGAACTAGAGGAGGGGTAGTGAGCTCAGCGAGCGCTCACGGCTGCCGCACTCCGTGTCGACGGCGCGAGAGGGCGCCACTAAAGCATGTTCTGGATAGGCTGTATGCAGCGGGCAGCCAGAGCGGCTCTCATTGCATTTGCTGCGCAATTAAACACTAATTCGGCATGACACTTCATTGGCTACAAACGACAGCAAACACGGGGTAAATATCAGTTGAGAAGGGGAGCCACTTCGCGCTGCCGTACCGCGAAACGGCCAAAACGCAAGACAAAGCTGCTCGCTGAAGGCCTTCGGAACGCTCAAGCCGGTCGGATCCTCCAGTCCCTAAACGACCGCAGCGCCGCCGCGTACATCCGGGAATTTTGCGAGTCGGCGCCTGATCCCACTGCTCCTTTCTTGTATGTGCCGGCTTTTCCACCGCTTGGTGGCGGGTATGTCGACGGATCATTTCTTGTTTCCGTACTTTATAAATTTAATTTTTTTCTTTTCTGATCTAAAATACTAAACAAAAACTACTTTTATAAATAATTGAAACGGTTCGTGCCACTTATATTTTGTATTTCGACTAAAAAGAAGCTTTTAGCGGCTCTGACCAGTAGTAAGCCCAGGACCTAAGACGTCACATATCGCGTGCTTTCGGTACCGCGGGTCGCCCCCGTAGGTGGAGGAGGTTTCCGCGTCGTCCGGCTAAAATATGACGCACTGATATTTAATTACTCTCTCCGTGCCCGCTGACTTGCCCGAACCCCAAAGACGTAGAAACCGCAAAAAAGGTAGACGCTTAAATATGATTGCAGGGCCCCTTTCAAACGGCTCATCCTATTTCCTCTTATCCTTGTGAGTTTAAAAGAGGCAAGCACGCCCACACACACACACAAACAAAAATACGAACTCAAAATAAATTTGATATATGCTGCGTTTTCGTGTGGTCCTGCCTTCTGCGTTCTGAAGCTGTAAAATGTCAAACCAGAACAACATCCCCCGCCTCCCCCCCCCCCAAAAAAAAAAGAAAAAAGAAAAGATATATATATATTAGTGTGTCGAACCGAAAAAAATACGGGTTCGGTTACGGTTCAGGTTCAGGTAAATTTATTTTGTTCCGGTTCAGTTCCGGTTCGATTAATTCCGTCCGCGAACCGGTTCGGGGCGCTAAACCGGTTGGTTCGCGAACCGGTTCGGAAATTATGAATGAGAAATTGCAACATCAAAATAACAAAATCAAAATAACATCAAAATATTAAAAAAAAAATTGCAACATCACGTTCTAGAAACGTGTTATGAAATGAGCACACAGCAGCATTTAGGATTTACGAGATTGAAGAAAAACGAAATCCCGTGACGCGATTTTTTTTTTTGCACAGCCTTCCAATTTTTTTTTTTCGTGCAAGCCGTGACCAGCGCAATACTGGTTCCTATGACAAGATTCATGGATGCAGCGTTTGTCAAGATTTATGGATGCAGCGTTTATATTCCTAAGACTGAGCGGAGAAGAAAAATATGTAAGCGAGGTGTGTGTCAGTTGACGGCACTTAAAAAACAAATGGCATTGATAGCACATTCATTGTGAACAGCGCGTGGCCGAACCGTTTTGACATGAGCCGGTAACCGTTATTTTTTTTCCGGTTCAGTTCCGGTTCGGGTTCATCGCGATAACAATATAACGGTTCGGGTTCGGGTTCAGTTCCGGAAAAAATACCGGTTCGGTTCCGATTTTCGGTTCGGTTCCGGTTTTCGGTTCGGTTCCGGTTCGACACCCTGATATATATATATATATATATATATATATATATATATATATATATATATATATATTTGTTTTGTTTTGTTTTTAGGGGTAAAGTCATATGAATCCTCGCACTCATCCCACATGCTTTAAAAATTTTGCCTCTTTTCCCCCACGCAAAGATTCCCACTTTCGTCAAACCCTAACGCCCGAGCCCTTCGTCCCATTGTCGAAAAACGCTGTTGTCTCACAATTTAAAAGTATCGCAAAAGTGCCGCCCGTTACTTTTTATCGGTAACGCGTTCCTTTTATTCTGAGGTGACGTAGGTCTGTAACGCGATTCCTTTTACCTGCAACTAACGAGTAACCCATTTCGTAACATTTTGGGGCTAGTGCCTACAACACTGGTTATAGTGCACCCAGAAGTCCGTGAGGGCGCCACCTATTTCTGGAGTGGTCTATTGCGGAGTGGCGGCCTTTCCCTTCCCAGTGCCTCGGAGCCGTACCGTTGCCAGTCCTTTGACTACCAACATAACGTTTTGTCTGCTCTGTGCTATCCACAATCGACGAGTTAAACTGCGAGTTGCATTTCCGCTTACCTTTCTCAGAAATCGGAAGCAAAATGCCTTTGCGGAACGGAATGGACGTGCTCCTGCTTTTTCATTGTTACCAACAAAAAAAACTGCCACAAATAAAGAATGGCAGCGACCTTTGTTTTTGTAATACCTACTATAATATTTCTAGGGGGTCCTTCTCTTTCCATATTTCTTTCTGTGTCTACTTATCAGCAAGTATATATTATATCTAGATTCCCTACGGGGAGGTTATACAGTGGTCGAATTTGGGGCTAGCCGCCCTCTTCTTTCGAGGTTTATGGATTTCCGATTGCCCTCTTTTTTTCTTTCTCACGTCGTGTTCCATGTCTTCCCTCTCCCCTTAAAGGCGGGGGTGGAGAGAGAGAGGAGAGTCCCTTCTTCCCCGCTGTCTGTCGTCGTGGATGTTGCCACTTCTCTGATGGAAGGAACCCCTTCCCTCTTTCTCCCCTGCTCCCGTCTCGACTGGCACCAATCTTCCGCAGAATAGAACCCTTCCGTCTTTTGTGGAGGGAGTCCACGTCTTCGCTGTTTTTATTTTCCGTGTCTGTGTGCGCTTTCTCTTTCACCAGAGAACAAGAGAAACGAACGCGGCGGTTTCTTCCATTTCCTTTTTCCTGTGAATTGATGGCGTGAACTTCAGCAATGTCCTGGACGAGTTCGTTCTCCGCGTTTTAGCAATTATGAATATGATGATGGCTTGTGGTGACGAGGATGATGCTTTTTCTTCGCCGAAGAACTGTTCCATGACGTACTGCTCAGTGGAACAGCCAGAGCAGAGGAAACTGATTGCTGGACCGTGGACACCGCTGCAATTTCGTCGGCCGGCCGGCCAATTTATACTGGTGGTCACTTTGTTTGCACGAAGATGCATTGATGATTGCTGGAGCGGTCAGTCTTTAGGTGATTCAATCAGTGAGCATCTGGTGTTTCTACCGAGTAACGCGAAAGCGGAGATCGCCTGGACGGCAAAATTGCTGCGTTGTTCCCGGTCCAGCAACAACTTCGATCTTGCTCCATCGAGCGCTACGTCATGGAGCAGTTCTTCGACTGCCGTCAGGATAGTGCTCCCAGGAGGTAGACGCCGTTCGCGTGTTCAGGAAAAGTTTGAGAGCACTGTACATAGAAGGCTGCCTAAAGCCGGGCTCACAGTGCGCGCATACATCATACCAAAGGCAGTCTGCAAACACAAGTCACCGCAATATCCGTGGATCGAATGCCGCCTGTCAAGTTTCCTCGTCCAACTCATTGCCACGCGGCATTCGAAGCGCGGGTGTCGCGATGACTCGCGTTCGAATCTTTATGCAGTTTTTGTAAGTGTTCACGTTCACGCTCAAGCTGCACGTGCTTGCACCCATGGGGCACCAGTCCGGGGCGCGATGCTTGCAAAAGCCGCAGTAACATACATACACCACGCGAAGGACACGGTATTCGCGTTTGAGGAAATCACTCGCGGACATGTCTCAAACATGTTCGAGGCCAGTTTGCTCGATACATGCTTACAACATGTCTGCAGACTGTGTAACCAATATGACGTCGCTCTATGGAGAAACACGCCCGAGAGAATGTTTGCAACCTCTTTTTGTATTATGTTTCAGCGGTTTGACCGCGATTTTAGTGCTTCATGCAATAATTGGGGGTTGTGTGGATATTTAGACAGCGTGTGGTTGGTCAGCCATTTCAAAGTTGCGACGAGTCGCTCGCTGTAGATTGGGAATGTAGCCAGCGCAGTACAACCGATAGCCTGGTGTCTTTAACGTGCACCACGCAGTAGTGATACACGACCGCGCGCCGGTACGATGCTCATCCAAATCGAAACGGGCACGGGTGGGGATTGAGGCAGCGCGAGCTTCCCTCCATGTGCTCCGAGCTGGTGTGCGCTAGCCCACTCGTCCACCGATCCCCCTGCGAGCTCCATGTGCTATACATTGAAGACGCACTTTGTGGCTCTTACTAGAGGCGATGATCTTCCTGGCGCCGACTGGGGTCGCGGTGCAGGCTTACGAAAGAGTTTCTGGTAGCCGTTTTTGCCTATCCGATACGGTACGATGGGCCCTGGGGTACGAGCTGCGCATGCGCTACCGCAGAAGGCTCTCATACGCGCAGTGCGTACCGGAGGGACCCTCGTACCGTATCGGACGTGCAAGAACGGTTCGCTAAGACTCCCTAATGTGGGGAAGAGGACGGCGCATAGAGCGTTTTTACGATCGCCTTCGGCACACTGCCATCTTTGTTCTACTGGGCTGTGGAACGCGTTCTGGGCATGCGCACTAGCTCTCTTCTGCGGAATATCGGACGCCTCGCTTAGATCGTCAGGGCTGGGTGTGCAAAAAATAAAATTAACCCGATGAATCGCTGCGCTTTAAAAGATAAACTAATATATTAATCGATTTCGTTCATTCCATGCGTAAGATGATATATATATATATATATATATATATATATATATATATATATATATATATATATATATATATATATATATATATATCATCTTACGCATGGAAATATATATATATATATATATATATCATCTTACGCATGGAATGAACAGAAATCGATTAATATATTAGTTTATCTTTTAAAGCGCAGCGATTCATCGGGGTTAATTTTACTTTTTTATATATATATATATATATGTATATTTATTATTTATTTATATATTTATATATATATATATATATATATATATATATATATATATATATATATATATATATATATATATATATATATATATATATATATATATATATATATATATATATATATAAAAAGTCAAAATTAACGTGTGGTTGTTTTTGCTGAATATGCGATAAATGGCAAAATGTACAATTTCAGATTTCAAAGAAACCACGAGTGTGTGTTTTAGAACTGTCGAAAGACACCCGCACTCACAAATTATTACTTCAGCCCCAGTGGCAAAGACGTTGGTTGAACATCGTAAAAAAATATTAGCGCGAAAGACAAAGGACAAGGGAGGACAGGACAACCGCTTGTCCTGACCTGTCCTCCGTTGTGTTTTGACTTTCGGGCTAATATTTTGACGATGTTCAACCAACGACGCCACTAACTTATTCTGTTACGTTCGTGGATATTCTCCGATAATCAGCGAGCTCCTTTGATCGTTCACAATAGTCTCTGCTGAAGAGGACAGTGCTACTGGCGAAACGTCGACGGACGTCAGGACCCTTTCCTATTTTAAATTTTATTTTTTTATTTTAATTTTTTATTTTATTTTTTATTTAACAATTTATTTTTTGTAAGTTCTAGCGTTTTACTTTGACTTTTATTCTGCCATTTTGAAGTGTATCCTCCGCGTATCTAGCGGTCTTGTGTCTGGCTTTGATTGTTCTTCTTGTAAAGTAATACAACTTTTTTTTTCCGGTACTTTACTCTTTTTGTTTTGTTAACTTCTTTCTTAATTCTCCATTAAATTTATTTTTTATTTTTATCATCCCACGGCTGCTGTGTCTGCGCACATTACTTTTGCCTATATATAAACTAAAGAATTTGTAAATCTTCACCACCTTTATATATATAAAATTTCGACGTGCCTTATATATCCGCGGCAAGGACGTGCTCGGAGAGCTCCCGAAGAGTGTTCGACGCTATTCAGAGAGCCACGTTTGCGATTTGCGTCTCCGGCATTTCGCCGATCGATTCCCTTCAAATGTCGCTTGACTTGCACAATGAATGTACGATCATCGCTCGACTTGCTACTTTTGTCCGGGACGTAGAGGGAACAAGAAGCAATCCATATTTTATTGCTCCCCGCTCGAGCTTCCATCCTGCTGCGGCCATTTTGAGAAACTTGCAATATTTGTCAAAAGTATTTTTTTCTACGGTGATTTGCGTTTGGATGTGAGGGCAGACTGTCTTTTGTACGATGTATAAGCGGTGTGACGACGGATGTAAGCCGCGGTCACAATACATCGTACAAAAGACAGAACTGTCTGAGGCCTCCTTGTTAGGACTGTCACACCGGTCCTACGAACACTGCCTGCGGGCCAAGTCGGAAGCTTATTCAAAACGTGCTTCAAGCATTCTTCGAGACGTGTCCGCGGAGAATTCTCTCATGATGTGGGCACACCGTTTCTTTTGTGCGATGCAGTGGTATCGCTGCTTTACACTGCCCGCGTCGTTGCGCTCTTCGGGCATTTCAGCAAGTTGATTGTATTCCATTGCTCATTTTGTTGTTCGTTTCTGTAATGCGTGGTCGTCAGTTGCAACGCGATCCCCCTGCTCGTGTTGTATGCCGCGGCGTGTGCTCGTGAATGGAGGCTTCCGGCGTGTTTTATCCGTATCGTGTGTCGTACGCGAGCCCGTGCTGCGTGGTCGTGGAGCGTCCATCAGCCTCGCGTGATGCGGCGAAATCTTATCCGTCTTTCGCAGCTCGTTGCGGGGCTCCGCAAAACGGGCCGGCAAGATCAAGTTTCGGGGCCGAACGCGCGCTTGGGACATCGCTTCGCGGTGATTACGCCACCCTCGACTATCTGGTCTCTAGGTTGCCCCCAACGCTCGTAGTATTTTTTTATTTTATTTAAGTCGAAACGTAAATGAGACTACGAGTTCATGGAACCAACGGACCTACACCAAAATTGCAACGTCATGGCATTGCATTGCGTTCACCGTGCATCTGTGCTTGGATTGTTATCGGTTTAACGAATCGAGCTCGGAGACTGAGCCGTGACTCAGCGGTTTTAGCGGTGTTCGTGTTCGTGAGCATTCTAGGCTGCGCTCTTACTTCCGACGAAGCGAATTGTTTTATTGTCCTTTCTTTGCCGTTTCGGTCCGTTTTTTCGAGCGCAAAATCAACACCTCCCAGATAAGAAAGCCTTATGGCGCATTCCCACTGGAAGTGGATCCGCGTTTGCAAAGCGGTTGCGAACGCGGTTATATAAAGATCCATGTACAATTGCACGCGAATTTGATGACATCAAATGCGTGTGCAATTGTACTTAGTGCTGGCGAACAAAGCGTGAGAGCGCAAGTCAGGTAGTGTAAAATCACAGTTGTTAAAATTCCCCAAAACTGCAATGACAACAAAAATTTTTTTTATATATTTTAGTGAAGAAAGAAGGGCAGCGGAGCTGTGTACTATGTGCCGCCATCTATAAGCGACGGCGGCAACCAGACAACCGCCAAGCCGGTTGTCTGGTGGTCACCGTTGCTCATAGATGGCGGTAACTGTCCAGAGGGTTGTGTCGAGATTTATTTGTCCACGGACACGCAAACTGTGGAAACTAGCCGTTTACAGCTCCGCTGTGAACAAAAAAGAAAAAAATGACAGGAAGAAGGAAACAAGTCTCAAACACAGTTGACTTTGATTGTCACAGAATGGGAGGGACCGGTGGCCGAGTGTGTTAGCGCGCCGGAGCTCGGAGCCCGTAGAGTGAAAGCTCGCGCTGCAGTACCCAGGGATCCTGGGTTCAATCCCCAGCCCTGCCCGTTTCGGTCTGGATGAGCATCGTACCGGCGTGCGGTCGTCGTATCACTACTGCGTGGTGCACCTTAAAGACCCCATGCTAGCGGTTGTAGTGCGCTGGGTAAATTGCTCATCTACGGCGTAAGCCAGTGTCGCCGCAGCTCAAAGGCGAACCGACCTTACGCTGTTTAAACGCGAACGCCATATTTGTTTCTTTTACAGCGGAGCTGTTAAGGGCTAGTTTCCCCAGTATCGTGTCTGTGGGCAAACAAATCTTGACACAAAACTCTGGACAGCTACCGCCATCTATGAGCGACGGCGGCAACCTTTCGAGCCTTTCCACTCTGGCTTGCCGACTTGCGGCCGGCCATTACGTCATTCCCACCATAGTGCAGCTTCGCTGGTCTTCCTTCTTCAGCAAAATAGAAAGGTTGAAAGTTTTTCTTGCCACAGATCCATTTGCATCGTTCTGTACTAAAGAGGGTAGGGGAAGGGGAAACGAGAGAAAGGGGAACCTGCAAACTTTCCCTGCGTCACTAAAAGAGCCCACCGTGGGCAGAAATTGGACTGCGGCATCAGCGTTTTACTTACTGCCACTCGTATTCTCACTCATTGAACTCGAGTTCCGACCAAACGCTGACTCAGCGCTCGTGTTTAGTTTGTGTCCTGCGGTGACCTCTTTTCGTGAAGGTTTTCGTCAAAATCGAGGAGCCATGTGAAAGAACGAGGCACGTGTAAAATGTTTAACTTTTGTGGACAAGTAATTGTTTTTTTAAGCAGGGAAATTTAGGGTGGTATGATTACTGATGTTACAGATGTTGCATAAGTCGATAACTTGTCACGAAATAAAGCGATATTGTGACGTGGCGCATTGTATGGTGTCTGTCGTATTTGTGGGTGATGGAGGCGTATCGTATTTCCACCCTAGCTGTCTATTGATCTGATTCTAACAAAAGGTAATTGAAATCAAACTGGTTCCCTTCATATTCTTGACAATTAACGAAAACTGCAAAACGACACAACGTCTGTTTCTTTTTTTCTTTTTTTCTGGTGCTTGTTGCACTTTTTGATTTCGTAATGCTCCGATGTTATCGGATACCCTTTGGCAATGTGATAATCGTAACCGGCCTCGCCCTCTTTTTTATATCAGGAACTGCTTTTATGTTGGCTCGCTGTCCTCTAGTTTTCAGTGGGAATCGGACGCCGAAACTGTATGAAGAGGCTCTCAACTACCGACAACTTCTCTTTGCCTAAAGGCGCCGACGTGCAAACTCGGTTTTCTGCAGGAAAGATAATTCTCTTAGCACTCCCCTCTTCTAAGCTGCGGCGGGAGTGAAGTTGGGGCGAGGTAAAACGTGGAGAGGATATAGGAAAGAAGGAGGCGGGCAGAAGGTGGAAAGCGCCCATTGTACGTCGACCTTTATGTTTGTGGATGACACGTATCTCATAAAATAAGCTTTCCCCGAAAAAGAAAAAAAAATTCTACCGCAATATTTAGGTCGGGAGGCACATTTTCAGTTGGGAACCATTTTGATATTTCGGCACGTCGAGCCGAAATAGATGCACGTTTTAGAATCGTTCCTAAAACACTAAACTGACCCCATTAATTTTTTTTAAATGCCCCCCTCCCTCTTCCCAGAAAAAAAAAAGAGAAAACAGCAACAACAAAACAGTTAAACAATATTTAGCCTTTAAGACTCAATTCGAGTGAGGAGCGCTTCCGAAAGTGCTTCAATTTCGGCGCGTGAATCCGAAGTAGAAGCGCCAAATAAAAAACCGCAAAATAACTCTCGCTACCTAAATATGGCGCGAGAAAGAAAAAAAAAAGCTTCGGGCAACGTGTTTTTGGGACATACATGTTCTATCTAAACACACAAAAAAAAAGTTTCTAATTTGTTTATAAAAAATGGTTCAGTTAACGTCAACCTCGCTAATCCTTGGTTTTCCTTTTCTCTCGCAGGTGAGCCACAAAGCCGTTTCTTCCCGTAGCGCCACCGCTGCCGGATCTGGCGGACAATGTGTATTCGTCCGCAATCTACGCAACAAATAAGCTAAGTTTCTGCCTGACTTGAACACAATACATCTAAGTTTGAACGATACTTTAATTCGCAACGATACTGCTTAATTCCGTCGATGCTACAACGCAGCAGTATAGGTTATGCCGAAGAAAGGGACAAAAGCGCAGGCGAGCTGGTGAATGACATCCATTGTAAACCCGACACAAAGGAGTAATAATATAACGCAAACAGAATAACGAAGCTGTGAAAAGCTGCGTTCAAAACTTCGTTGTTCTGTCCGTTTTTTTTTATCACTCGTCTGTCTCGGGTTTACTATGGACAGGTAATACACCTGCCTGCCACGCGACAAAGTTCGATGCATTTTCCATCGAATGAAATTATCTGATGGGCCAATCGGCACTCATCAATCCTGGTGAAGCGCGGTGACGCGTGACGCCGAGCTATAGTCGTCGATCATTTAATGTAATTCGATAAAAAATTACATTACATTTTGCCGTGTTGCAGCGCAGAGCCTCTGTTTTTTCCAAAGTGAGACTTGGGTGCGGTGTTGTACACGTTTCTCCAAAACCGGAACGAAAGCTGGTTCCTCATTCCTCGTCAATCTTAAAACGAGTTCCCGTTACAAGTTCCAGTGTTTCGAAAGGAACCCGTTCCCGCTACTTCTCTTAAAGGGATTGTTCGGTGAAAACTGGAGGTTCTTAAGATCTTGTGATGGTTACCTGGCGGGAGCCTAATGATTAACATAGGCCATTTTATTCCATTAAACGACACCCTACTTTAGTGTAATCAATGACGGATAATTATACGAAACTCCATGCCAAATTTTGCGAAGAATCGATGGCTTCGCTCCCATGCCTGATTTGACGTCACACCAGGCTCGCAATTGTCAGATCCCATGCCTCATTCCTCGGTGGGAACACAGTGCTCCCAACGCACCGAAGCGTTCCATTTTACTCGACACTGTAAATCTCGCGGAGGAATGTAGGGCGTGGCGACCGCACAACGAGTGTCCGCTTTCATTCACAAAATAATTTTCTAGCGCAGCAACGAGGGTGAACCACGTCGTAGCGCTCACGCGGAGGACAACATTCGATGGACGCTTCAGTTCGGTGCTATTTGTGCCATTAAATAAGCTACGCTTCAGAGTAACGACACTTGCTCCTATTGTGTCTTAAAATCATGGTTGCCAGTTATCTGAAGCTTTACCTGGAATCACAGAAAACGCTTTTCCGTTCTCCACACATGTTTAAACAGTTCGCGACAGAGCAAAGCAATATTACACGAGCTTCCTAACACCGAATCTAATGCCGAGGAAGTCGCACTTTCGACGATCGTCAGTTGCGTCTGCTCTGCGCAAGCACCAAAATGGCGGCGCCCACAACAATGTCGGGGAACGAAGTGCTGATACTCTAAGCGCAGCTCATTTAGTGGCTCTACGTACTATCTTTGCGTTATGCTACGTCAGAGCTTCCGCTGCTCTGAAGGTGGAAGAAGAAAACGCCTTTTATGCACACTTGGTTTAAAATACAATTACTCGTCCAGGGAAGCAGACAAAATTCAGATTTGTCGTGGAAGTAATCCTACAGCCATTGACAGTGAGGTCTAAATGTTTTCTTGAATACGAAATTTGACCGGACAATCCCTTTAAGATGGGAGCGTGTCGTTATCTTTAACGTTACCTTCGCGTATTTGATTGAAATATTCTGCTGGATAATCCGTAGATAAAATAAAGCAAGCAAGTGAAGATATCCACATGCAACTGCGTGTCGAGTCGTCGCAGTCACATTATTCCCAGTTCTTTGTTTTCGGATGTCTCTCGGACACTTCCTCATCACTTGAAGTCGAAGGTTCAAATAGTCGATAACGATACAACGCAAAAAAGTCTACTGCACAATAAATTCAAACCGAGAAAAAATAAAAAAATTAACGCCGGTTTTTGAGCCGTTTTTTTTTGAGAATGTAACGAGTTCCCATTCCGTTTTCACCGATGCAAGGAGGAACAGCGTCGTTCCCGTTCCTCCTAAGAGCTAGGGTACGCCTTCCTGGAATGTCGCTCCTTGGAACGTCGTTCTTTGGAACGCCATTGCGTACAACTCTGCTTCAGTCCAATAACATGACTTAGAGGTTTCTACACAACGGTATAGAGCTATGTCTCGATAAGACTTCAATACTTGACTACAACAGAGTTTATAAATGATATTTCTATGCAACAATAGAGCTTCCTTTCGAAGCGACTTCAATGTGAGATTATGCTCAAATCATACCTCACTGCAGCAGTACCCTAAGTTTGATGTGAACTTCTTTCTCTCGTTTGTTTCCCTTGACGATGATAATGCAACTAATCCGAAGGTGCAAGGGCGCTGGACACGAATGGCGATAATTTCTGGAAAAGGGGAATAAGGGGGACGAAGGACAAACACAAATCTCCAAACACATCTAGGTATCTGGAGCGCGACCGAAAAATCCGCCCGGTCCTGGTATCGAACCCGGTACCTCTCCATTTCCAGTGGAGCGCTCTACCAACTGAGCTAACCTGGAGTTAGACGTCAATAGAGCAAACGGGTTTTATCAGCTGCCACCAGTCTAACACCAACATGGGCGAACGGCAATGATAATGCAGATAATGCTAAGGTGCAAGCGAGCTGAAAAGAATGATGATAATGATCCCTGGAGAAGGGGAACAAGGGGAAAAAGGAAAAACAAAAATTTCCAAATCTCCAGCTCGCTTGCACCTTTGCATTAATTGCATTATCATCATAACTTTAAAGGGGTGCAACGATTTCCCGACTTCGGTAAAAAAATTGTGGAAGTTGCCCTCTGACACTTCTGAAGTAAAGAACAGAAAACCGATTTCGCCTGCGTGTCCTAGTTGTTGTGTAGAAAAAAAAAAAAAAGATAACTATTGGCATTTATGGAACCCCTCAACGCACTCCCAGTCCTTCAGGGTCACACCTTATCGCACTCCTTGTGACGTAATTCGGGGTGCCGGGTAGGTTCCCGTGTGCTCTCTTGGGGACGCTTCCTCTCCCTCTCTCTCTGACATTAGCGGGCGTTATGCTGCAGCTTAGAGCCGAGCGAGGTCACGTAGGCTTTGAGCCGTAGTTCCTTCGGCTGCCACTCGCGGCTGCAGGTGGGGAAAAAGCTCGACTTTGGCTTTGCGATTATGCAGCGGAATCGCGACATCTTTGAATGAAGGAGATGTTTTCTCTATCCTCCGGGACACGATAAACAACGTAAAAACAACGAGATGCGAATTCTTTTCATCTTGAAATTGTAGCATCCTCCCCCCCCCTTTAAAATGCACGTCGTGGCGGACTAAAACCGCAACGTCACGGCAGACTTTAAGGCCCGTTCACACACTTGCAACCGACCACGACCGCGGGAAACAAGACCGGTTTTTAAGCCTCTGGCGACGGCTTACGACCGGATGCGCTGCTGCGGAGCTTGTCGTAAGCCATCGCAAGAGGCTTAAGGCCCGTTCACACACTTGCGACCTCTTAGAACCGAGTGCCTTGGAACCTCTTAATATCTCTTACGACGAGAGGACACACTGGCGCCATCTATTGGATAGCAGTGTAAACTTGGCGGTCCGGCATATTTTCGATTTCTCTCGCGCATTATCCTTTCTTTTTTGGCTCGAAAAACTTTTGTCAGCGTTATGAACGAGCCTTTCTTACAGGTATTACGCACATTTGACCTCGGAAATCCCGCAAAACCTTCGCTCTTGTGAAATGCAGTTCCAGGGTCACCGCATAGATGGCGCCAGCGTGCCAGTGTGTTCTCTCGTCCTAAGAAACATTTAAGAGGTTTCAACAGGTCTTGTCTCTCTCGGTCGTACTCGGTTGCAAGTGTGTGAACGGGCCTTTAAAAACCGGTCTTGTCTCTGTCGGTTGTAGTCCAACGCGAGTGTGTGAACGGGCCTTTAGGAGGCAGAAACACACCAGCAGAAAAAGGTGATGAGCGCAGTGACGTTGCACTTTCGACGCTGTTTGGTTGGCGTTCGCTATCTTATGGAATTACTTGCAAGATCCCCAATGTCAGTTATTCCACCATTGTGCAGTGGTTCCGACCTTCTAATAATCGGCACGTAATTTTCGAAAGCGGTCTATAGACCTCTGCAACAATTATAAGCAATGAAAAATTGTTGAGATTTAGGCGCGTGAGCGGCGTGTCGTATGTCGTGGAAGAGAGCAACTGCGCAAGCTTAGAACACCTTTTACAGCGCAGTAGACAGACGGCACGCCGACGCTGATCACCGATTGGATACGACGATTGCGTCAACGTTCGGCTCAAACTTGAGTCGAAGCCGAGTGCTCACGCAGCACTCGTTTCCAATCTGTGTCCAGCGTTGGCATTCACTGGTGACGCGAAAATGGCAGCACTACGGCCTGGTCTTCTGCATCGTGTTGGATGGCAGCGCCCAGAAGGCGATGATTAAAGGTCTATGTTCCCCCAAACTATCGAGGCTTCGAGATGTATACGTCCGGGTGTCTAAAGAACTCGGGCCACGCACTTGTTCCCGCCGCGCCTCTTTTCATTCTTTAACGTTTTCTCTCTTCTACTGCGTCTTCTCAGACCGGCGTCCTTCTCACGTCAGCTGCTGGGGGATATTGGATGTCGTGACAGCGTCGGCCGGAAGCGGCGCAACACTTTTCCCAAAGTGGACGCCTTTTATGTCTCCGATATATTTGCCCTAGCGTATCTTTATCGTTTGTTTCGCTATCTCTCGCGTGTCGCGCCTCTATGCTCGGCTGGAATTGAGCTGCCGTAAATAATACGTGGCTCCCTTCTCTTTCTTTGTTCGGTTTTCCCGCACGTCCCATCGCATATTCACGCTCGCCTCTTCTCGGCGAAGCAGTTTGTTCCGAAGGCGGGCGGTTTCATCTTTCCGAGCGGTGCTCCGATTCTCCGTTGACAGGCCAGAGCTCTCGGCCCACCCACCCCCGGAGCCGCGCGCTCCAAGACGCCGGCGCCGAAAGGCGATGGGGTTGGCTTCACTTTGCCTGGGGACACGTTGTTGGTTCTCCCTTGGCTTTGGACAGCGAGGCTATGGCTATGCTTCCTGTTGACTTTGCTTAAACGTTCTAGCTGGGACATGAAAACGCGAATGTTTTCGAGATTTTTTTAAATACTTTAGTTATAGGGAAGTTAGTTTGGAACTCGTACAATTCGCACAAAGCCGCGGTGACACTGATCGTACGTCATACGAGAGACAGTCCGCAGAAACTGTCTGAGCCGTTCCTTGTATCAGGGTCCTATCACATCGGTCATACAAAAACTGTCCGCGGACATGTTCAAAGCATATAGGAAGCGCACATGCCTCGAATACGCTTGAAGCGTGTCCGCAGGCAGTTCTGTCATCGCGCCTGCCGTGAACACCTTGTTTGTTTCTTGTATGATGTAGGAGCAATGTGGCTCCGGCCTTGATTGTCATTGGGGCTCTACCGTGTTCAGAGTCCTAAAGCCCCTCTATCCTGGCAAAAGTGATGCCATTCATTGTTGTGGAAATGCTCGAGACACGTGCCGCGCTGCCACTTCTGGGAAGAACATGGCGTCTGAAATCTACTTCAGTGACGCGCTGTGCCGCCATGATCTTCCCAAAGTAACCCGAGCTGCACGTTGCACGTGCGTTGAGCATCGACGCACCTTTCGCTACTTTTGAGACATGAAGGGGCTTTACAGAGTCCAACCGGCGGTCGGCGTCTTGGATGGCAACACCATTTGTTGGCCGTGGTCAGTCCCTCGGCGCTGCCTTTTTGCGCCTACGAACTTTTTTTTTAGAAATGGGACACGTTTTTTTGTTTTGTCGTGCGTGGCACGAGTTGTGTTCTGTGTGGACAGCTCTTGAGACGAAGTGCCGGCACAGCCGTCTTCAAATAAAAAAGAAAAAGCCTGACGTCGCCGACACAAAAGCAAAACGAAAACGATTGAAACATCGACGTTGGCCCTTGGAGCACTTCTAGGGCCTTTCCGGAGTTCCGCACAGCCCTGCACTCCCAGTAGTACGAGCGAATCAATAAACTGTTGGGGGTTGGCAAATGGAAGATAGACTAAAACAAATAAACAGACGTGAAAGAAAAAACCGGCAGTGGAACTACTCTAACAATCTTTCTACCATCCGCAACATCTAACTGGCCCTTTCCGTTATAAGGAAAGAAAAAGGAAAGAGATAGAGATGGGAGCGACGGCAAGAGCAGTCGCGAGCGCAACAAAACATGAGTGGATACGTGTTGGAATGGCAGGAGCCGTGCTCTCAGGGTGCGGTCTCTCGGCGGGAACTTTGGATCCAGTTGAAGTTGGATGGGGAAGAAGAAAGAAAAGGACGAACCCGGAGAGGATGAATGTCGAGAAAAATAAAGAGGCGCTGTACGGTCGAAATAAGAATAGAAAATGAAAAAGGCGAGGATTTCTGGATTTGATTTTGACTTTGGCGAAGTGGACTCGGCAGAGAAGGGAGACGGGGCGGTCTTTCCCTGCTTCGTTTTGTAAAAAGAAAACCCTGCTTCCTGCGATGGCGCTTCCCCGATGGTGCCTCTCCCCTTTCCTTGTCGCCTTTTTTTTTTTTTCTCGGCCTTTTGGTTTCTTCTCTTCCCCTGACAAATGGGAGGCGGCTCTTTTTACCGGGCCAAGTCGAGCGTAGCGGCGGCAAGATGGCGAACGACGGTCTCTTTGCGATGACAGCGACGCCGCGCGGCAAACCCTCTCTCCCCTTTCCCGCTCCTCTCGTTTGTGCGACGCTTTCCTATTTCTCCGCTTATATTTTGTCTCTTTTTGTCACGTCTCGATTTTGCTGAGGTTGGATGACGTCACGTATACGAAGGCGGTTGATTAGGACGCCATGCATTAGGTGGATGTGACGTCACGAGTTAGGTCCCGATGGAGCGGACGGCGCCGGACGACCATATTGTCCGGCGACCGTTTTCACGCACGCGCATCTTTGTACGACACCAGCTTATATACTTGCACGGTGGGCGCGGCGAAACTGCATCGATAAGCCCGCGTATCTGTATTGGGACCGCGATATATGCGCAATCGCGAACCAGTTTCAATATTCTCCTCAACGAATTAAAGGTGCATCACCTCGCGTTTCAGTTTAGAAACAGTCTCTTATGTTGTCGCCAAGACGACTTGAAGGCGAAAGCACAAGCGCCGATGCGTTAAAGAAAGACATGATTTACTCACCGAGTCATCCTTCTCAATATGCTGTGTCATCCTTCTTAATGTGCTGAGTCATCCTTCTCAATGTGCTGAGTCATCATATTAATTCGCTTAAGTTATCCACTGAGTGGTCGCGTAAACGTTTTGGTACCTTTCGTGTCTCCGACGTGTTTTCGCTCAAGGACTTTGAAGGTCGACTGAACGATGAGGCATATAAGGCTTTCGCCTTAATAAAACAACACCAAAGGTAATAAATAGAAAAAAAGAGTAAAGGAAACTTTCCTAGCTGGCCTGGGTGAGACGAGCGAGTGTAAGCGATATCAAATGCCCATTGTAAAGCGGTTTGTGTCGCGACCCTGCGGCAAAACGGGGTCAGGTTGTGGGGCCTCGTTTGGCGGAAATTAAGCGGAAAGCCTTCTCCCGACCATTATGCGAAGTGGCGACTCGGACTCTTTCATCGCGTTCCGAGTGCCGTCCAGCCATTGTAGTTCCACGGCCGCTCCATCGTGGTCGTGCCTGGCTTTGTTCGAACGCGCTTCTCCCGCCTATTCCACTCCGTCTCAGGTCCGACAGCAGCCGGCGCTATACAGGGTGTTTCACGAGTGGACAAATTTGATATTGCGAAAACCACGCGTCGCAACAAAAAAAGGCTTGTGTCTTTTTGGTCCTGGGCCAGGGGCCTATTCAGGAAAATTATTAAAGTCCGCGATAAGTAGATTGTTAATTATTTTTGCGTAATTAACTTTTTTAATATTCTCTTTAAGGGCATAATTTCAATTAAAAAATGTCTCAGCATCGTCAAAAAACACTGAATCAACAAATTGCGGAACGATAGAAGGCACGGGAAGCATTTTACGGCTTTCTGGAAAACCGTACAAATTCGACGGGTTTTAAGTTTCGGTTTGTTATCGGAGCGCATCTCGGCCCCGGCAGCACCGCTCCCCGCGGAGAGAATAGAGCAACTTACCTGAGCTGCGCTGTCATCGCGCGACGCAGCAGAGGCTGGTTGCACTATCTCTCCACGGGGCGCGGTGCTGCCGGGGCCGAATGCCCGATGACAAACCGAAACTTAAAAACCCGTCGAATTTGTACAGTTTTTCAGAAAGCCGCAAAATGCTTCCCGTGCCTTCTATCGTTTTGCAATTTGTTGATTTAGTGTTTTTGGACGATGCTGAGCAATTTTCTAATTGAAACCATGCGCTTAAAGGCCGACGTACAACCTCGGTTTTCTGCAGGGAAGATAATCCTCTTAGCGCTCCCCTCTCCTAAGCTGCGACGGGGACCCAGGTCGGGGCAAGGTAAAACGTGGAGAGGATATAAGAAAGGAGGTGACGGGCAAAAGTGGAAAGCGCGAAGTGTACGTCGGCCTTTCAGCTCAATAATAAAAAGTTAATTACGCAAAAATAATTAACAATTTAATTATCTCGGACTTTAATAATTTTCCTAAATAGGCGCTTCGGCCCAGGACCAAGACGACACAAGCCTGCCTTTTTGGTGCGAGGCGTAGTTTTCGCAATATCGAATTTGTCCACCTTTCGTGAAACACCCTGTATATGGAGAGCAAGTTGTCGGCTTCGTGCGGAGGAGCTACGGTGACGTCAAATGCACGCCGAGCTCTGATTGGCTCTGATTGAAGGATAGTGGGTAGACCGCGAAGCAAGTTGCCTCGAAGTCTTCCACTATATGCCCTTCACTCAGGACCAATCGGAGCTCGGCGTCGGTCTGACGTCCTACAACCCTGCTAAAGAAGCAGACGAACTTGCGTTCCGCATAGGGTCCGATGGAGCCAATCGAGCTGCGTCAAAAGTGCACCGTCACGGCGCTGCCCGTTAACTTTAGGCGGAACGGTAATCAAGACCTTTTTCAAATGTCCGTCGAGCAACCTTGGCGGTTGCCAGAGGCTCGGTGGCGCTAGCTAGCGCCCGTTACGAAGGGTACAGCCATTAACATCCATCCTTCCTTGGCACGAAGCGCGTGACTGGATCCGAGTCCCTCTCCGAACACTGACGTAGCACTCGCTCGTTTTCGACGAAGAGCCGAGCCGGAGTTCACACTGACGCACGCAGCCGTGGTGTCCAGTAATGGCGAAATCTGATAATTTGCGGAGCAGCTGCCAGATGGCGCTCACTTTTGCATGGGGCCCATCCCGCTGAACTTTAGCTCGGCCGTGTAAAGGTATGCTGTACAGTGTGCAGCGTGTCGGGTGTCGCCGCAGTTTATTTATACGGGACACGGCAAGGAACTGGGATTTTCCCGTGAACCGGTTTCGCATTTCCAGCGATGTCGGACGCTTCCCGAGAACCTCAATGTTTATGAGATATGTCGCCTTCCTTTTCCTCGAGCTGTCAACTCCGTATTGGCGTAGAAGCGGTCCAGGTGCGCCGAGATGGATCCAACCTTCGTGAGGCAAAGCGACCTTGCGGGCGCCGAGTTTCGAGCGGAGCATGATTCTCGCTTGCGTTTGGGGAAGATACATCCCATATACACTAAACTCGAACGAACTGGAAGGTTCTTCGACCACTGAACATTATGCGTAGCCTCTGGGTAAAGTATAATCGCATTGTTTTCTAACGCGAGCGATGTTTGAAAACGTGTTTCGAAACTGTCGCAAGCAGACGGCACGCTGGACGATCGCGTTGCTCACGGAATGATAGTCGACCGGCACATGCGGGCACCTTGCGCTGTTAGCCGAAATAGCACGTTCAAGCGTGGTAAACCGTTGTCCCATAGCGGACACGTCGAAACGTGTTCGTTTTACACGCAGCCATCTGCGTTATTCGTTTACACATGAGGTGCCGTGTAAACTTAACACGATACACGTGTCTGCCTTCCACGACACACGCTTAGCGTGTTTATTATAAGACATGGCGGCCAGCAGCTAGAACAGGCGAAGCGGTGAGAGCACACAGGACACGCTTGCTCTCGTTCGATGTCTTTATGCGCAGTAAATACAGCCATCCAATCGCTTCAGCATCATGCCTAGTAGAGCACAGAGCGAGGTGACTAAAGGAGAACGGCTACGGAGGACGGCGCCGCCCGCTGGAACCCACCGTAGCCTCGGCCTCGCTCACCTTTACGCTCCGATATCCTGCGCAACTTCCATATGCCTACTCTGTCGTCGGCTTTTAAGCGGACGAAACTTGCATAAACTTCATCTCGCTGCCGTTGAGACCAGCCGAGCGTCGCTGCGTGCGAAAGTGCGCGCGTGCGAGCCCGCGGCGACTGCGCATGCCGGCAAGGTTGCTAGACGGATAGAGATCGAGACGAAGCGCTGATCTTCAGAGTAGATAGATGGCTCGACCAAGCTTGTAATGTTCGAATAAGGTAACGACTCGTGCCACCTAGGAGTAAGAGGGACGCAGCCGCTAGACAGACAAACGAGATGCCGGAACTTGCACGTGGACACTATAACTCAGAGAAGTAAATATCTGAAACATGGAGGTGCCTTGCGCCGCCTAGTAGGGGTTCCTAGCAGCTAGTAAAAAAATAATTTGTTTGTACTCTAGGAATCATCGCGCGTAGCAGTACACATACATCATACAGACATCAGAAGAACCACATATTATACAGCACGCGTCGCAGACATGCACCTTCATTCACAATCTATCCCAACGACAGTACTCCCGACACTTCCTATTCGGCGCACTCATTTCCCCGCGAAGGTATATAAACGGCGTGTGCGGGAATACGAGCTCTTTGGTCGCTGACGCGTTACACGGTGTTGCTAGAAGAACACACAAAACACGGCGGAGAGGACGGCCGTGTAGCAAAATCATTGTTTGCACTTAAAACGTGTTGAGAGCAAATCTATAATCTTAATCCGTTGCAAAAGATAACGGTGTATTAACATTAAATATTAAACCGATGTCATGAAAAAGTTCCATTATTTGTTATTTTTCTTTGCTTAGCCAGTGTTATGAGCAGTCCGGCTAGCTTCGGAATCAGAAAAATAAGTTATTAGGGGGATTTTATCATTATGTATTCAATAATATATAATCGTTGCGCAACGCATTTTTATATATTGCAGAAGGACATCCGCCCAACACTTCACTTCCTTGGATTTCAGTACGGGAGCAGACGTCTCTTCACTTTTTGGGGCGTTTGATGTCGTTTGGTAAATATGTCATCGCCCGGTGTTGAGTGGAGCGGTGAGCCAGGAGTTTGTGACCGGTGTTATTCGCGTGACTCAGCATTGTGGCTGGTAGCGTCTTTTTTACCGCCACTACTGGGCTGGATTCACGGGCCATAACTACAGCATTATGCTGAATCATGACTCCTTCTCTTTTGACGTCGGTTCCGGGTACCACTCTTGGATACTGCAAGTAACGAAGCAATTGCTGCCGTCTCGCCTACATCCCCGGTGACGTACTCAGCCTGTCGAAACGCCAGCCCCCTTCCGTCATTTTGGGTACCTGGTGATTATCTCAGACGCCACGGTTTCGGTTATAAAGCGCTGGTAAAACGCTCGCGGTTCCGCCTCAGTACCACGTTGGACATCTTCCGCTGACACCGGATAACTGGATGAACAGGTTATGACCGCTTCAAAGTCCATCTCGCCGTGCTACCGTTGAGCAGCAGAACGCAGCTGGCGACAAACCGCGGATAAGAAGCAGGCATCAACATTGATACCTCGGGCACCCGATGCGAACGATGCTGGTTTTTCTGTCAACCGGTAGGCTAACACAAACCGTGACGTTCCACACCTCTTCGTCATGACACGGTGTTGCAGGAAGCAGTGTAAATACAGCTACGGTTACCAGCCAGCACTGTTATCTCTTTGTTGGCTTGTGATTGGGCCCTTTGTAGATCATCTTATTCCTTTTGCTGGAGAGACACGCAAACAACAGGGCGCTAAAATCAGCGCAACCCGCATACCTCGCACCAAGCATTTACCGTCACCTTGCGCTTTGTCCAGTATCTCACCACCACTGCTTTAAGGCGGTTTGTACCTCTTTTAAATGGGTATGCCATTACTTCTGAAACTGAAACTTTAGAAACTAGGGGCAGTGCCAGAGAGAAAAGAGACAAGTTGGGAAAGCAACAAAACCCTTGACTTCTCAACTCTCAGTGATTATACCATAATATATGCATAACGCCTTTCCAAAATAAAGGTAAAGCACACTATGTTCACAACGTAAAAAATGGTCTCAGTTCATGCATCCGTGGAAGATAAGGTGAAATCCCCTTTGAATTTATTCACCTGCACGCTGATGGCAACAACAAATTCACACGAGATATTACCTGGAAAATATCGTGCTGGCTTAAGTTTTACCAGAAATTCACGCCTGATGTTTGCAGGACCCTGATATCTACTCGAGCGGTGTGCGTCGCTGTGCCAGCTGCGACTCGCTGTGCAAACGCAGTCCAGCACAAAGCACAGAAGCAGATTTAGGACAAGCAATCAGAGTCCATTGTTCAATTAAAACGACGTAATTTTATTGCGGCTGCCACCGCTTTTACTCCGCTATCCCGTGGAATAACTGCATTTTGAAACGGAACTAAAGGAGATTCACGCAGCGCTGCTTGCAACCAGACTGGATCCATTGCGGCGGCAACCGGAACTGAACCGATGACTCCTTTGCCCATTAAGTACATCCGGGTTAATGGCAACTCTGCCAAGCACGCACACGCACCACGAACGTTTCAGCTCTCGCATCGCGTGTTGCACCAAACAGAACGAGATCGCCACCACTCAACTGGCGCTGTCGTGACGCGGCTGTGTGCCCGCACTGTAGTCCTGCGGCCGCTGGCTGGCTTCCACGACGATTACGAATGACGCCTGTCTTCCGGGAATATGCCAGGGCCTTCTCCAGTACGTCCTCTGTACATGTGTTCATAAACTGGCAGACTCTGGCTTCCGTCAGCGGCTCTGCTGGTGTTCTCGTTTCATCGGCGTAAACAGCGTCGTTGTTGCCAGATTTATCCGACATACAAAACAACTGGCTCAGCAAAATAAACTCCAGCGTACATCGGCATTGCGCGTCAGCCAGATTTTTCTGTCAGCTTAACTTAAAGATGACGTACAGATGCACATGTACAGCACGGAGCGCCAGCGTAAATTCTGCCAGGAGGTTACTGCATGGAAGCGGCAGCACCTTCGCTTGCAGTTGAAGTGTTG
>JAZHYW010065896.1:0-16906 GCA_037355805.1 Ixodes ricinus
GCAAACAACAACCTGTTCTGGACGGGTTTCAAGACGTTTTGTGGTGTGAAATAAATTCTGACTCTAGCAGGACAAAAAATAGAAAAGCGGGACATACCGTGTTTTTTTTAGACTGCCTGCTCTACCAGCACAGTTATTTTGCAAACATGTGACGACACACCACTCCGAATCGCGGGGGAAATGTGATTGCTGGTCTTGGCGTCTCCTTCATTTGCCGTTTTTTCGATGCCTATATCAAATTTAGAGAATAAATTGCACGCCTGGAGGAGTCCTGTCCCGCGTATTCCGCCAATGTTGCTGGTTCCGATAAGAAAGGCTTTCATACGGAGATAAATGTGATATCAATAGGCTTTTGAAACACGCGCGTTTCATGTACCAAAGATGATTATATGGTACCGTTCTCACAACGAGAGGATTCATTAGGACAGCAAGGAACCTTCCCTATTCAATTACGACACGCGCGAAACACCGAAGGAAGCGGCTTTGGAGCCTGTTTCAAGGCCTCCACAAACCTCCGGGATACTTAGGCAGTTTGTCTGGCCCGCGCCATAGGTGTCGACGACGCAGCTTGGCTAGACTCGGCGGCTGGAAAGTTGCCGACCACGCCCGACCCTCGGTGGGCATTAAACTTCGCTCGCCGTTCTTTGCCAGGATAACCTGTCTTGAGAACGTGGCAAGGCATTTGCCTTCCGTTTGTGCGTCTTTTCCCGGGGTAGATTTAGCTAACAAAAAGGCACGGACCGAAAAGAGCAGACAAACACAGTGTGCGTCTGGTCGCCACTCCTATTGGGCAATTGGCGCTGCAAGTCAGAGGAGCGTCAATTTCGGTCATCTGCATAGACGTTCGCCGTTGAACCTGGCATGGTTGCTGGTCTCACGTTTTCACAGAAAGATATCTACGTTTCTTTTATATTTTACCAGCTAAAATACGTCACATAAAGGCACATTCGGTAAAAGTTGAAGCTTTATCTCTAGGTGCCGATTTTCTTCGGCTTCTTTTACAGTGCTAGGATCCATTGTGAATGCCCCATAGTTTCAATTCTTTGTGTCTGACGTTTCTGTGCTCCGAGACTTGTTTGTGTACAGTACTGGGAGTGATGGTAATTGGAAGCGTGGGATCTGCATTACTCCAAACTGTCTTAATGGAAGGGGGGCCGAGAAAGAGGAACATTATATATTTTCCTCATTTATATTCTTCGTTTTTGTTTCCTTATTCTAACGAGTGAGCGAAGACACTGTCTCAAATCGTAATTGCTACAAAAATCAAGCTGTAGTCTTTATTTTTTACTGTGATCTAAACACTGCCGTGTTATGTGAAGGATCGCCTCCCGACCCCAGCGTTTTTAAGGTAAGGGTTTGTTCAACGAGAACTAGTTTCACTCTCGTGAGCTTAGTTCGTTTTTTCTGATGGCTGCACGCCGAGCACTCTATACAGCTCAGATTGGTGAATCACGCGTGCGAAAGTTATTAGTAATGAACCTTACCACGAGCCTTTGCACTTTGTCCAATTTTTGCATGCAAGTTTTTGTGAAAGGGAACCAAAACAGGGCTGGCATATTCAAGCACAAGCCGAATGAGTCGTAGGCCAACAATTTGGTATCGCGGGAAGCGTATTTTAGTCGCCTTCTTATGCACCACAATTTCGTTAGCGCACTTTTGGTCACGGCGCAGGCAGGTATCCAGGGGAGGCCCATGGGGCCCGGCCCTTCCCAAAATCTTCCGATTTTCTGGAACCTCCTCTCCCCCCTCCTGCGATAGGCATCTGCGATAGGCACGTGTATAAGTGATTTAAGAGAGCCGTACATAAAATTCAGATTTGAAAGCTGATTTAAATAACTAGTGCTCCTGTCATATAAATACATTTTGAGACATAAAAGTCTCGTATTTTCTTTTTTTTGCGTGATGAACAGCAATTTCATGTGTCTGTGGGCTGAAACAAAAATGACCGCAACTCCACGTAGTGAATGATGTTGATTGGGGCGAAGCTCTGGTGGTGCTGATGATACTGATTTTGTTCATTGGTAGTGCTGATGGTGCTGATTTTTTTATCGCCCACGCAAAAGACATCCAACGAGTTGTCTTTTCGTTCGTGGCATCCATGTCAGAAAGAGAATGTGGTATGGAACGTGGTTAATACGCATTTGAACATTTGACCGCAGCGCCCTCTCGTCTATAAACGTTGAGCCCAATGCACGCAAAGTTTAACGCGATTATATACGCCTTTGACCGCAGCGCCCTCTCCTGTATAGACGTTGAGCGGCTACACACGCAACGTTTCATCCATGACATCCCCAGCTCTTGAGTTAGTACCACATCTCAGAGCCCCTACTCGTCCAGCAGTCGTGGCCGAGTGGTTAAGGCGATAGACTAGAAATCCATTGGGGTCTCCCCAGCACAGGTTCGAATCCTGTCGACTTCGCAAACATTTTTTTATTTTTTTTGAGAAGACAGATGGCATGGCAATCGATGTGAGCACGGACACCGGACGGACAATGCCAGACCCTAAGCGAGCTTGCCCCTAAATGTACTCAGGAGCGCGTGACGGAACTATGACGATTACGCACGCAGACCCTGAGGAGGCGACGAATTAAGTAGTTGTCATTTCGAGTAGAGAATGAAATACTACTTTGTTTTAGTTAACAAAAAATATCAGTTAGCAAGGGTAATGGTAATATGCAAATGAAATCGACCGGCATCTTGTCAAAAACATACATCAATATCGAGGCTATGCCGATTTATCATCTATAAAAATTCTACTTGAGTACGCGCTATTTTAGGCCAGATTCGATCTGAGTACAAATATGCGTAGAGATTAGAGCGAACAATTTTGGTCACTCTTTTCCGCATAATTTCTTGCCTGCATCATGGGGCTGAATGTAGACACAGTTGGTAAGGAAAACAAGCGTTTTGATTGCCGCTCATTGTTTCTATAAAATGTAGACTGAAAGGGCTTTGTGCTAAACCTCTCGTGACATTTTGAGAATATTACTGCTTTTGGCTCAGTCGCGTCGTCGTCGTATACTGTGTGAAACGTATTTCCCAAACTATATTTCACGATATATATGGCGTCGAGGTGCCATCTTCACACTTTTTGCGCACTCTGATTATTTCCTTAGGTCAAGAGCACGGCTACGATTCAAATTTAATACTGATACGCAAAATTGTACCATCACGGGTATTTTATGCGACTACCACACTTCTTGACAAACTTCCAAATCAGATAAAATATATATGGCTGAGGTAAACAAATGAATCTTGATTGATATAAATACGATGTTTCGGATGTTAATCTAGATTTTATTTTACTGTTGCGTGGAAATTAAATAGGGGATTTTTTGTTATTATTTGTACCTGTCAACCAAAAGCAAATTGAACGAACGATAAAAAAGAAAACGATATACTTGTTTTTTTGTTTCACGGCAGAAATAGTGCCTATCGTTCAAACAACGCGGAAAATAGAGTCTCAATTTAGCGGTTCACAGTGGTTCGAACCGGTTCTAACCAGTTTGAACCGTTATTTTCGCTCCACGGAACCGCAACCGAAACTGAACCGAAAGTTGTGAACCCAAACCCGAGCTCTCAGCGATAAAAATTTATGTTCGACAATCTGAAATAAATATATAGTTTCAATTAGAAACCTGTTGGGGGTCTGGCGGGAGATGGCGTTTTACTCAAACGTTGCCCAGATATATTTAGTTGACCCAATATTTTCTGTCACCAAAAATGCAACATTTGGCTTGTGTATATCATTTTGTTTTCGTTACAAGAATGTTGACCTTAGAGCTTAGGACAAGCGGCTGTCCCCCCCCCCCCCCCCCCCCAGACCTACTCGCTCCCTTTCTAAAAATCACCCCCGTCTTGATATCATGTGACATAACAGTGTCAACACCACTAATATATCCACGAAGCTTCTCAATTTCAATTGTCTTCACGCGGAGAGTGACGTGACTACGTCACGTGACGTCACGGGGCCATGTGGAACACGTCACGTGACGTAAGAGTCACGTGATGTGAAATTACTTGACAGCATGTCTTGACAGCATGACCTCACGTGACACATGATCAGTCATAGTGTCAATTCAAAACCGCCGCGAAAACCCACAATTTCTCATACATTGCAATTATCTATCTGACGATTTGATGAATACATTGAAATACAGCTGTAAATATTTTATTCTCAAATAATCTTTTTGGTGAACTAAGAAAAGAATAAAAATATTATTTTGAACCGTTTTCAACCGGTTACCGTTATAGTTTTAGCGGTTCAGTACCGGTTAAGTTGTAAGATGGCGGCGAAGATTTCGGTTCGGTTCAGTTTAGGTTTGGCTAAAAATAACGGTTCGGTTCCGGTTTTCGATTGGGTTCGGTTCCGGTTCGACACCATGTCCCTTAGATCAAGGGCAGAATTGAGACAGACACTCGCTCACGTCCTGCGGAAGTACGGCATCAATGTGGCACATAAACCAGTGTTGACCATCGCCCATCTTGTATGCCTTCCAAAGGATCGTCCCAGAAAAAGAAAAAAACGGAGGACTCATCAAGAGGATTCCGTGGTGACTGCGTCGTACTCGTTTTGGGGGGAAACCAAGAAGTCCCTCGCGAGCGACTACGCAGGCATCAGTATGATGTTAAAGGGAAAGTGAAGAGGTTCTTCAGAAAAAGAACGAGACCTGATCTCTAGAGTATTTTTAACCTGTGAATCTGAACATACACAATTCGTTTTATTTCCATCAATGTACATCAGTAGAGAAACCGAAGAAAAAGCTGCGTCGTGACAGCTTGACAGGCCCTAACCCTCCTTATTATAGAAACAGAGCTCGTTTGCACGAAAGTCAATCATGTTTGTTTTTCCGAAGATGTAACTAAACGCGAGAAAAACGAAATACCCCCGACCCTACCCCCGACCAGTCGTTACGTCCATACCAATATATTTCGGCCACCAAGCGCGTGTCGCTCCGTGGGCAGCGCCAGCAATTGCAAGCTTGCCAGGTATATTCCCCCGCACTGGCACCAGTCATGACTATACTCTGGTTTCACCTTATGATGTACCGCAGGAAAGGCTACAAGCGCGAGCTCCTCTGCTCTTGGGCACATCTCGGCGGCACAAGCTCTCGTGACTTAAGAGCGGCTGCCAACGCTATAAGCTCGCGCTTCTAGCCTTCGCTGCGGTACAGCATAAGGTGAAACGAAGTAGAGCTACTTCTACGTGGCAGCGTAGCTGCCAGAGTAGCGCCACGCTTTTCCCTGTGCCGCCTCTCACCGTGCGATGGGTCACACGCGGTACCATAGCAACGAGCTGAGCTGGCTCGGTTTACATAGCAACCGAGTGACTACACTCTAAAAAAGTCCGTGCGTATACTTTCCCGCAGAACACTCGGAGAGCCAATCACCGCAACTTACGGAGACAGCTCAGCGAATGACGATGCCGAAACATATGTTTAGAGCAAAAACGCAGTTCAGTATGTAGACATTAAACAATGCAAAACGTCACGCCTGCATTGCTTAATGTCCGACTTTGCAGCAGCCGAAGGCGCTGGGACCAACACACACCCAGACCGCCGTGACGGCAATGGCAGATCCTTAGGCCCGCACCGATGCAGACGACAATGGTGCATTATATGTGTATATGGTGGGTGTATGTATGTATGTATATATATATATATATAGGTATATACATATATTATATACGTATAACAGGGCAATAAAGAACGTTCTAACAACAACAACATTGCTTAATGTCAAAACTCAGACTGCGTTTTTGGTCTAAACATATGTTTCGGGATGGTCATTTGCTGAGCTGTCTCAGTAGGTTGCGGTGATTGGCTCTCCGACTGTTGTGCGGGAAAGCAGACGCACAGGCTTTTTTTAGAGTGTACTCTGTAACGTGACCTCCCAAGAGCCTTGATGTCACCGGTAAGATCGCAGCGCCCAGAGCTGGGGCCCTAAACTCGTCAAACACAAAGCTGGAGCCGAAAGTTCATGGAGCGCGCCGATTGGACGTCGGCGACGAAAACGCGAAGTCATCGTCGGGATTGTCCAATCGGTGCGCCCAGTCAACCTCGGCCCCTACTTTTTGTTTGGCGAGTTTAGGACCCCCGTGGATGTCAGTTTGTTTGGTGCGCGGAGTCGTGATGTGCCGCAGCTTGCCGACGAGTTTCGGGCTTCTTCGTGCTCTCTGACGTAGGTATAACGTGAATGATCTGAAAGAATGAGACTCTATACCCATTCTGCGCAAGATCGCTCTGGATATTCGCACCTGTGCGATGAGCATCAGTCATATCGCCGTAGCGGTGCTCGGATTCCGGGATGTAAGTTCGAGGATCGATGAGACATTTAGCATACAATTTCGGCATATTCTTTTGCTTTGTTTAAACGTTGGTGCGTCTGAGAATCGATGCGAAATCTATGCGTCGCATGTTGGGCCTTGGGGAAGTTTTTTCAGCCCCAGGTTAGCGCATAATCACAGAAACTTTTAGCGAGGAAGCTCCTGCGATGTTTACGTTTCGTACTAATCAACGATTTTATGATATAGCTTTTAGGATCAATTTTTTGCATTTTGCTAGCCTTTGAAAGTTTGAATTTCTGAGAATTGAAACAAAAGGTATACGTCACGTGTAGGGCTTAAGGAAGTTGTTTAAGCCCTGAGTCACCGAATAATCACAGCAACTTTTAGCGAGGAAGCTCCTGCGATCTTTAACCTTTTGTACGAATCGACGATTTTACGAATTGGCAGTTCTGAAGATTTTGATATAACGTGCTTTCGTTGCAATAGTTTGCATCATTTTATCGCAGTGCTTTTTGGTTTGTTCTTTCAGGTGACAAGCTGGCGTTTGCTCAAGTGACATATATAAAATGACCTGCTAAATAACAATGCATCGACACATACTATTAAACTTAGATGCTCGGAGGTGTGTTTGTCCTTATAATTAACAAGTAACAAGCCTAATTATTTCTTACGAGTCTAATATTTATTTTCTCTAGCTAGGCCCGTTTTGTGCTCATTAATGTTAGTGCGTTATGATGTTATCATAATGTGTGTGTCGTGGTTCTAAATATCCTCTTTGCAATGCCTACAAAGGCCAAAATGACGTCAGCCGACCCCAACTCACGCATTGGACACGAGAACTGCGGCACTCGGACGTATGCGCTCGTCAACAATCAATTCGTCGACGAATATTTGAATTCGCGTTCGTGGCCAATGAGTGCCCTGACGAAACTTATCATCAATTGCGAATTGCCAAGTTCTATGGTGTGCTTAAAAAGCACGGTGGCAGCACGGTGGCACTGGTGCTATCGTTTCAGCTTGAGTCCAGACGCAGCCGCTGCTACAAGAGCGAGCTCCGGGCTTTCAGCGTCCCTGCCATTACACGCGCGCGTCGTGCAGTACAGGCACTGTTCAGGGCCACACGCTCGTGCTTGTAGCATCGGCTGCGTCTGGACCCAAGCTGAAACGAAGTATAGCATGTCACGACCACGTGATTTCACAGTTTGTTTTTAAGTTGAGGATTACAGCTAAGGAAGAAGAAGTTAAAAAATCATTTCATGGCCCCTTTAACACGGATGTTTGTGCTACACCAGATAAAACATATTGACTTTTTGAATGCCAATAAACTTCCGGACGACCGCTTGGCTTGTCCGCAGGAACAGATCATATCCGGCGTCCGTCTCTTCTGATGGCGTTAACAATCCTCTAGAGACCACCATGCTGTTCTTTCTTGGTTGAACCCCGTCGGCATGTTCATCGCCCGAACGAGGGTGAGACCGTCGTCGACGTCGCTCCTCGCCAGTCGGTGAGATAATCTCATCTTGACTGAACGATTGGGTCTTGAATTGGTATGATGCTAAGCATAAATTCGCTTACTATGGGGCAGTCGAGCAGCAGTCATGTCCCGAGGCAATCGTCCTGTCGTGGCCGGCGTAATCGGATTTTGTTCCATCGGAGTGAAGTCCGAAAGTACAAGGATGGTACATACGTCCCACGAAGCGGCCGCCATCCCGGCGGCGCGGAAAAGTACTTGCCTTCTCCGTGCACATACGATACCTAGCAGCTCTCGTCGCCCGACAGACCCCGGGCTGCACAACGTCTCACTTCCCAGAAGAATCAGGCACCGTTCCTCCAGCGGCCCGATGCAGTACAGCCATGCCAAGCGTCTTTCACCACTTTTCAGTGAACGAATGGAGATATCAATCTAGAAAAAAGTTGCCGCCCGGCATCGCTAGCAGTACGGTTACCATGGCAACCTCCCAGGCCCAAAATGGAGATCACTATCGACGCTTCTGACGTCGAACATTTAGATAATTTTTGCGTCGTGTCGCTACTCTGGCAGCTACGCTGATATATACAGTGGCTCCAGTCATGACGTTTTTTTCTGACCGTTGTTAAATAGCAAGAGTGGGCGTGCATAGATTTGATATACAGTATACTTCATTCACCCTTAAAGGAGCGGTGCAATTATATTCAAGTGGAATGTTTTCCACTTTACACGAGCTTACTGGCACTAGTGGGACTCAAGGGTACTCGCACGCAGCGCCACTGGCCAAAAAACTCCTTTGTTGCGGAGTAATTTCAAGGAAAAAAAGCGACCGTTTTCATTCAATCTTTCCTTCGCAAAACTTGATGACATAAGTGGGGGATTGAGGTTTCCTCACCTCCTGTGAGGATACTTGAATGCAGCTCATAGATTGGACCCGAGCATTGCGTGGGCACTCGATTTGGGCTCGTGATAATCAATAGCTCGAGAAGCATTCGGGTAGTGGCCCGTGTCCAATAGCTGCAATGACGACAATAGCCGAATGATAACAATGTCTGGAAATCAGCGTGTGTCCTGTGCCTTGCCAACCCTAGCACGCGGCTATGATCAATATTGGCTGCATATAATCGGCTCCAGATCACGTGGCTGCTTGTTCTTTCTGCGAGTTGAGGGGTGAACGGCTGCTCGTTTTTCTTTAGTTTTTGTTTGCGAAATCGATTGCGTGCGGTGGAAAATGAATGAGTGTCTCACATGTCATTAAAGCCGCTAATCCGTCCTAAGCGGTATTTGCGCACAGTACAACAATCGCTGCATCGCACCTTGAAATGAGACTAGAGGCACTAAATGAGCTACGCTTAGAGTATCGCCACTCTGTTCCCTATATTGTTGTGGACGCCGCCTTTCTTGGTTATTTTGCAGAGCAGACGTAACTGCCGATCGTCATTATTTAAAAGTGCGAATTCCTCAGCATTAGATTCGGTGTTAGAAAGCTCGCGCAATATAGCTTTGTTTTGTCGCTAACTGACGATAAGTGGGGGACGGAAATGCGTTGCTTGTGATTTCACATAAGCTTCAGATAACTGGCAACCATGATTTTAAGCCACAAAGTGGGTAAGTGTTCTTTTCCTTGAAGCATAGCTTACTTAGTGGATCTATATGGGACTACAAGCTCCGCCTTCAGCGCGAGCTCGCTGGTTTCAGCAGTGCTTTAGTTGGGCGTGCCTCCATGTTCACACCTGTGTTTGTAAGTGGCAGAAACCTCGCGCTGAAGGCGGAGCTTTTAGTCTGAGCTTAAGCAGATTAAGGGTGAACGGAGTATAGGCTAAGGTATTTGTATAGGCGTTGAAGATGCGCGAGAGCGGAGATTTGGAAATCGTTAGAAATGATGTCACGCTCCGGGAAGAGGGGGCTTCAGTGGCAATTTGGAACTGATTCTCTGCAGCCTCCGTGCACCAAATTGAAAACATAATCTTGATATTAGTGATCCATGAGGCCAAACAAAAGAGGGTTTATGTGTTTTTCTTCAAATACAGAACCGCTTCAGTTCCCCTCAAAAATATCGACATGTAGGGCAGCGCATTAGCCGAGCACGATGATCGGAAGAACCACACCATCGCGTTCGAAGACACCATCATCCTCGACAAAAAACAAAATAAGCAAAAATGCTTGTTGCTAGAGCCCTGGCATATTCAAAACACCCAGGACAAGGTCAACCGGTCCTCTGGAACGCTAACAAGCAGCTACATCTCTGGATTAAGATGCTTCACCCGAGAAACGTCGAAAAAAGCGACAGCAACATACCCCTTGAGCTTTAAAATGAAACAATACGACACTCTAAAGTTTTAGGAGAAACAATCGCACTTGGCGATTTCCAAACACAAGGCACTTCAAGAACGAAGGCACCGGCCACTTTGGAAGACGATAACAAAAATTCAGCCGTGATCAAGGGGCCGAGCTGGCATTGAAGCATTGGGTTTTAAACATTCTGGGTCCGTTTGCTCGAAGCCAGATAACTTTAACTGCGATAAAAGTTAACCGCCCTTCCCTACTAGGTACCTACAACCCCCTAACCAAGTTTGACGAGGATGAGCGATAGCTCCGTGTTTTATAATGGGTAGGTAACTGGTGTCACCTACTGGTTGTAGCGAATATACGTGGCTTTCGTGGAAAAGTTCCCGTAGAGGAGGGATCCAAAAACGCGCGTTACCGGGTTTGCGACGCCGCGCAGCAGCACATTTGGACTTAAGAAACTTTTTGCTGCTCATGGAACAGATATTGGGCAAGGAAAAACTAAATTAACCCTTGTTTGAAAATTTTATAAATCTTTGGGTGCCTGAAGTGAATACGAGCCTCATAAAAATTTCCTTTCAAGTTTGAAAGAGGACGACGAGGTTCAGTCCTAGAAACGACGAGGAAGAAGTGAGAAGTGAAGGGCGGGCGTCACACCGGCAGCATGTTTAGCCAGCATGTAAGAACCATCATAAATTGAGAACCGTGTAATTCGGCTCCAGTGAAAACAGACATATTACTAAATTACTCCAAGCATCGAGTAGAATTCTGAAAAAAACAATGGAATTTACGCTCCGCGCGCTGGCCTTCCCCGCATAAAAGATTCGCAACCAGAGAGAAGAGAGATAATGTGAGCCTCAGGCTGGAGCCGCCGTTGAACCTCTCCGACACAGCCCTTTCGCCGCACGCGGAGGCACTTCTCTCAAAGGGACCCAAGTTCGCCCCTTACATCGCGCCGACCAGAGTAGAACAACTGGCTGCTGTCCATCAGATAGCCTCCAAGATTCCCGAGCCTGCCCGACAGGAGTTCCTCGGGAACGGCTCTCGGGTGGTCTGCACACACGGCGCGGCCCCTCCAGCAAAACTGGAATTTCCTGCGGTGGTGGACGAGCTCAGACAATCCGGCCTCAAGCTTCTGGAGGCGGACAAAACTGGTGTGTTTGTGCTCATGAACGAGGCCTCCTACGGGGAAAAGGTAGAGTCCGCCCTCAAGAGGAACTTTGTCGAGCTAAAGACGAGACCGTCCGGCTCCCTTCGCTCGGAAGCAAAGACCATCTGCAAAAACAACAACCTCACCTCTCTTGTGACCAAAGTCTCGGCTCCCTCAAAGCAGTACTTGTCGGTCTTCTTCACGGCCAAGACCCACAAACCGGAGACCCCTTCAGGAGCATCGTCACAGAGAGAGGGTGCTGGCAAAAGCCGGTCGCTCTCTTCCTACAGAAACATGTGACGAACATCCCTCTAGATCAACCTTTCCGTGTCGGCAACTCACAAGAGATCCTCCCAGCTATAGAGCTTCTCCACTCTTCAGGGAAAAAGACATCAATGTTCTCTCTCGACATCACAGACATGTATTACAGTCTTGACATCAAAATTCTCCTGGATTCGGTAGAAGAAGCGATCACAAAACAAGGCCCTGTCAAATTCCAAAACGCGTCCGGCATATCTCTCAACGCATTCCTGCAGCTCATCGCCGTCTACCTCCGGTCCACCCTCATAGAACACGACGGAAGAATATATACACAAAAATCCGGCATCTGCATCGGTTCCTGCCTGGCGCCGGCGCTCAGCGAGGTCTATCTCTCATTTGTCGACCAAGCCATTAGAACCCAGCTCGACTGCGTGGCCCCGGGAACACAGGTATACAGGTATGTCGATGACTACCTTGTGCTTCACGACTCCGGGGTTTCCGCAGCTACCATCCAGCAGGTCTTTCAGGACAATGCACGGGGCCTAACGTTCACCAGAGAAGACGCCTCGACAGAGGGTCTACAGTTCCTGGACCTGCGCCTGATCTCCTCGGCGGAGGGCACCTGCTGGAGCTTCCAACAACGCTCACAGAAGCCTGTGCTTCCATTTTCCAGCAACCACTCCAAGACGGTCAAGGCGGGGATCGTGAAATGTCTGATCTCGTCCTCCCGCTCCAAGTCCTGCCATCACCTCTCGGCCTCCAGCCTGGGGGTCCAGATCGGCCGACTGGTAAAGGCCGGATATCCCCGCGACCTGCTGTCGGCCACGCTGAAAAGACTAATAACAGAAAGGCCCGCCCCCAGAGACCTGCCCGACCGAAATTCGTAGCCATCCCATACAACCACAACACCGCGCACCGTCTAAAAGCAGCCGCCCGACGGTTCGACACCGAAGTCGCATTCACATGTCCGTTCAAGCTGGGCACAATGTGCCGCCTCACCAACAACGTCCCGCCCCCGAGGACCGAGTGCTCCAAGAAGCATGTTGCGCCCTCTATCCCTTGTGCCACCGCTCGGGTATATTCGGTGCCCCTTTCCTGTGGGGCCGAATACATCGGGCAGACAGGGCGCTGCGTCAATGACCGACTACGAGAGCATCAGCGGGAGATCACCAAAGATGAGGCGGACTCGCAACACCCGATGCTGGTGCACCTCAGGGCATGCGCTCAGTGTTCCCCCGCTTTCCCCTCCACCCGCGTCCTGGGGGCGCACAAGAACCGGTACGGGCGGGAAATATTGGAGGCCTTTGCCATGAGAAGAACGCCGCGCAACATCTCATCGCCGTCACTCCTGCTCTCGGAGAGAGAGATGACCTTCCTGGGGCCGGAGTTGGCGACCTTGACGGCCCGGACTGGCGGGCGTTGACTCGGAGAGTTTTCGGGACGAGATTCCTGTCCACGCCAAGCGCCCCCCACCTCCCTTACTTCCTTTCCCGCCCCCTTCGCTCCTTTCTTTGCTCTCCCCCCCCTTTCTTCTTCCGCCCCCCCCTCTCTCTCGCTGGTCTAATCTTTCCCACTAACCCTTTCCCCAAATCTTCGGCAGCTCGTTGCTTGTCAGCCTGACAATAAAGACCTCAATGTGTTGAAAGTCGAAAGATGTTTGTCCTGTCCGTCCTCTTTGTCTGACTCTTTCGTATATTTTTGAACGTGGACCTCGCGTTGCGACGCCGGACGGCGGCACCAGCCCAGCGGCGCCGACCGGCGGCGCCGTTCACGCTAGTGTGCCTAGGCCTTAACATCGTAAGTGCCGTTCGCCCGCGCGACAGAAGAGAAAAGAGAAAGAGAGAGAGCCAAACCACGCTCAAGGTCGCGTTATCAAAGACGCGTGAAGCCGATGGCTGCAGTGCAGCGTAAGCTCGTAAGCGCAGGTCGCGTAAGCGCCGGTTGCGCAAGCTCGTTAGCGCAACTAGCTGAAGCTGACGTGACCTGACGTCGTCCTAGAGGTCGTCTTTGAGATCGTCCTCAGGTCATCCTAGAGTTCGTCCTCGTAGTCGTCCTAGACGGCGTCCTTGACACCCTCCTGGACGTCGTCCTTGAGGTCGTGCTTGGGGTCGTCCTAGACGTCGTTCTGGACGACGTCCTAGGACGTTGGTCTCGACGTCGACCTTAAGGTCGTCCTTGATGTCGTCCTAAACGTCGTTCTTGACGTCGTCATCTAGGGCATCGTCCTTGAGGTCGTACTAGAGGTTGTCCTAGAGGCCGTCTTCGGCGTCATCCGAAGCGCCGTCCTTGACGTTGTCCCAGAGGTCGTACTAGACGTCACCCTGAAGGATGTCGTCCTCGACGTAGTCCTAGACTCCGTCCTTGTCATCGTCTTTGATGTGTGAAGGATATATTACAAACATTTCATCACCGTGGTTGAAAAACCCTGAGACGTCGACACAACACTAAAAAGTAGAGACTTTTTAGTGTTGTGTCGTTTACCCGCAGTCTCGGGGTTTTTTCAACCATGTGCAATGTACACCAGCTCGTTTGCGCCCTTACATTTTGTTCATTCATCACCGTATCATTTCCTTTTCTAATTGTTTTCACTAACGATGTTCCTGTAAAGCAACTGCATTTCAACGCGTTTGGTCAAATGTTTTTTTCTTTAATTTTTCGACGAGCAAACCAAGGATGAATTTACCCAATGGCTCTATTTTTCACGCAAATTTAGCAATTCACGATAAAGGAGTTAGAGGCTAAACCGCTAAGCTGGCAACCACGTCTGTGATGCACAATCACTGTACTTGTTCATGAACATAATGGCAGGAGGCATCAGTTTTATTACATTCAGTCTGAAACAGTGGCGTCACAAGGAGGGGGGGGGGCGGAACGCCCGGGGTGCAGGGCTCTGGGGGTGTCACGGAGGGCCACGAGAGTGTGGGGGCGACGGGCTCCCGCCTTGGGTGCCGCTGACCCTCGTGGCGCCACTGCCTCTGAAAACATCCTTTCAATGACAGGTGCATTGAAAGTAAACATCTTCGACAGAAATCTGTCTGGTTTGGGGAACAATATGAAAGAAAGAAAACTCAAAACCAAAAGTTTAGAAACAAACAGCTCCTCAACGTTTCGGGGTCGACTTGACTCCTTCTTCAGGGGTGACTAAAATGGAATGGAACAGCGCGAGCTTCGACCTCTCCTTCCTCTTCTACCGAGTTGATGTTGTAAACGTGCCGCAGGCCATGGACGTAAACAGATGGTAGGGCACCGAGGGACCTGTTAAGGTTCCCCGGTGTGTTCTGGATATGCCACGACTCCAAGAACAGGCGTTTTCGAATATGTGGCTCCGTGTCTATCACGTGCGCGTTCCGAAGTTGATCCGGTGATCAAATACCTCGCAAATGTTCCGCGACGGCGCTACGCTCGCGATCGAAATTGCGCACATCGTTGTTGTGCTGGCGCAGGTGCAGCATTGAGGCACCCTTTAGCATACTTGATACCAAACAGGCAGAACGGTGCCATCAGAGCTGCTGGCCTTCGGTTATGTTGATTCCTCTAAAGAGTTCTGTTAGGCCTGCATGGACAAACAGGTGTTCAGAAAGTCCTAGCGCGCCTCCATGGCACACAACACAAGGCAGGCTGCATGGCAGTTCGCCTTCACTTTGTAGTGCGAGCAGGAAGCAGCCATAAATAGCAAGAACAGGTAGTTTAAGCGTCAGGCATGCAATGCAGTTTTCACATTTGAGTAACTACAATTACAAATTTCTCAAAATATTGCAATCATAAATTTAGTAATCAAACATTTCATAAGCTAATGCCTTAGTAGATTTCATTCCTAACTGCATCAGTGGCTTTGAATTTCTAACTGCGAGAACTTGTCCCACTATAGCCAACTTGCCTGTTTTAAAATGAAATAGTAATTCCTCAATTAATATTAAAAAGTTTCTCACTTATATGGGAATGACCCAGTTTTTTTAATGTGTATCATCATTTAGAAACATATCTTTGGCACACATGAACTGCAAACTAATATGTACCGGGTGTCTCTGAGACAACACATGTTGCTTGTTCTTTCACCAAAATAAACATATTTTGGAACCCTGAGCGCTCCGTCTCGGTCGAAATGAAACGCTAGTGGTTTAGACCAGATGCCAAAGTTTCAGAGCTTGTCCTTGTCCGGTTAAAAAAGTTATAGGCTATCTTGCTAAATTAACAATCAGAATGTGGAGCCCGCCTGCTGTACCCAACAACGCACATCTCCATGCATTCGGGTGCTGAGACTGAATCAGTCTTCATTGAAAGCTTCGCTCTTTTAGCTTTTCTTTGTGACGTGAATTAATTTATTTAGTTATTTAGGTTACCTCGCAGCATAAGATATATTATTGCGAGTAGGGGACGCTTATATATTTTTATAAATTTACATGCGTTAGAGTTTGAGGAGGATCTGGTTCGACTTGCTCCAAAGAGTAGTAACGGGGGTTTATGCACCCATAAGGCGGAAGACCGATACACTCGTATTTCGTATTTCGCGTGGGCAACAAACTCAACAAGTAGCTCGGCACGCGCAATACAAAGCATGAATGTTCCACTAGCTTGCAGTCGTATTTCGACGTAATGAAGTTAAACGTCACTTTTTTCCCCTCAATCGATTATCTAAGGTTTGAACCGTAAGGAAATTAGAGTAAAAGCATGCGAGCTGGTGCACATTCATAGTGAGAAACCTTGAGACCAGGAACCGAAGCGGACACAGACAGCACCGTCTCATAACCAGCACAGAATTGTTTAAATTAAGGACATTCTTCTTCTCTGTTCTCTGAGACACATCTCCTCACCATCTGCGGTTCTACATCGTGAAAGTCTTAAGCATTCAATCACATATTTCAAGGCAGTCTGAAAAGCTATGTGTGAAAGATAGATGCTTCACACTCAAGTTGTCGAAGCTTCTGTCCCGATTTGCTGAGAAGCATTCATATGTAGACCTTTAAAAAAGAATGGGAAGTTCCACCGTGACAGGGAGCTCAACTCAAGTCACGACCTATGGAGGTAGGATTAATAAAATTAGAGTAAAAACGCAGGCGACCTGTGCACATCCATTATGAGAAACCTTGAGACGAGGAACAGAAGGGATACAAGAGACAACTGCGCTCTCATAACCAGCACAGAAATTATTTAATTGAGTGACAACATTCTTTATTGTCCTCTGGTAAACGCATTACACTCATCATCTGTTTCGACATCGTAGACTAAGGGTTGAGCATTCAACTACAGAATTTGTGTTGCAGTCAGTACCGCTTCGGTAGCAAAGAGTTGCTTCCCATTCAAGTGAGTCAGCGGCTTGTGCCCTACCTGCCTGATGAAGCTATCCATATGTAGATCTCCGAGGAAGGATGAGGAAGTTCCGCCAAAAACAAGAAGCTGAACTCAAGTCACAGCCTGCAGACGGTAGGATTACCAAGACATTTTGAGCGAGAACACG
>JAZHYW010065897.1:0-20037 GCA_037355805.1 Ixodes ricinus
TTTTTTTTTTACCGCCATTAGCACGTGTTCAAAGACGCTGTATCTTAAAGGGACACTCAAGTGGTTTTTGAGTTTGTGTTTTGATGATGACAGCTGAATTTAGACGCCCCAAGTGTCCCTAAAAACCAAATAGTATAGTCATACGGTGATTATTTCTTTAATAAAATGTAATTGAAGGCCGCCAAACCTCGGATCCATCCGAAAACGAAACCACTCTCATTGGTCCTCGCACGCTTATCAAAAGTATCTCGGGCCAATGGCGTTGGACGACGTTCCGTCGCGCAGTGATCCCGAGGTAGCCGCATCGGCCGAACCTCTTTGTCATTCGAGCTTCGATCATGGCGGCGTTATCTACGCTCGAGGACCTGATGCGGTTGGAGGTTGAAATTCTTCGGCGGACAGCCGACCTGGGGATGATTTCCTGTGACGCCACTCCGACGTGCGATGTGGACGATAGCAGCGCTTCGGAGTCCTGTTCGGGTTCCGCGGACGATGAAACGCAGACCTTTTCGGGCGTTCTTCGATTTGCGGTTGGGGCAGGTCGTAACCAAACCAACGTTTGACATCGCAGCGTTACCTCTGTTACGTGATGTCAAACGATGTCGCCACGTTGACTTTCGCCTTGGGAGGACGGGGGAAGGCTGGTTCAGACATGTGCAACGAGCGCGTACCTACGACTGCGTCCGTTGCAACCGGAGCGACCGGAACGGCAGCTCTGCGCCGCGCGTACACACCTGCAATTACTACAAGCACAGCGGGTCGCCGTCAGCTGTTTCAGCGGCCCCTCTAAAAGGGGACGCACTGCTACTCAATGCCGTAACAGAATAGAGACAGACAGTTTTCTATAGCCTAAAGCTTTATTATTGATTTTTCTTGATAGGCTTGCAGGGTACAGTGGATGAAAAAAAGAAAATAAAAAGATGCCGTACGCCGTCTTGGACGATCACGACTCTATACACGACATTGCAATAGTATAAATATCGCCACACGCATTTTCTACGATTATAAAAGACAATGTAATCTTAGCAGCGATATAGCAACGTAGAAATATGATTTCGTGATCAGATAGACGTTGCAATCGTTCAGGATTGCTAACACTAATAACTTTTCTCCGGTGATGAAAACGCGTGAAACTTCGCGTCCTTTATACGGTACGCGCCAGTAATACCTTGAACTTGAGCACACGCATGAAATGCGCCAAATAAGAAATCCGGGCGATGTTCGAGGACACAAATGCTTAGAAAGCACCACTGTAGTCGAAGTAAACAAACACGACGGCACGGGCGTTTCTGCTGTCTTGAGAGTGCCGCCACGGCATCGCCGCACGAGTAGGTGGGTCTTCCCTTCTAGTACGTGCTGGGTTATCATAACGACACACGACGAAAATTCACAGTCAAGGATAGCGCTTTTACGCGGAACGATGAGCTTTCACCACGCCGTCCACGTCGATGATCAACACCGACGCCATGTGCGCGCAGATACGTGCGCTTCCGCGCATCCCGGGGAACGGGAAATTCACCCCCGCGGAGGAAGGCAAGGAGAAAACGTAGTCCCTTGTTTGTGAAACGATAATTGCAGTATCGCGTATTCTAAACTAGAACTATTTTACGTCTTGTGAAATTATCATGCACAACATATTTAAATAAACTGAAAATTGTTTCTTTAACGAAACTTTACAAAGGCCGCCAAAATTTTCAAACATACGATAATTTCATTGGTCCTCGCAAGTACAGGAAAGAGTCCGCACGTATTTTATTCCTGCGTGATTAATAGGCGGTTCTGCCTTTTAAAACTGAAGATACTCATTCACTGACACTTCCTTAACGCCATCGCACCAACAAGTAGCTTCTCCAAAAACCGCTTGAGTGTCCCTTTAAGCAAACAACAACCTGTTCTGGACGGGTTTAAAGACGTTTTGTGGTGTGAAATAAATGCTGACTCCAGCAGGACAAAAATAGAAAAAGCGGGACATACAGTGTTTTTTTTAGACTGCCTGCTCTACCAGCACGTTTTTTGTGCAAAACATGTGACGACACACCACTCCGAATCGCGGGGGAAATGTGATTGCTGCTCCTGGCGTCTCCTTCATTGGCCGTTTTTTCGATGCCTATATCAAATTTAGAGAATAAATATCACTCCTGGAGGAGTCCTTCCCGTGTATTCCGCAAATGTTGCTGGTTCCGATAGGAAAGGCTTCATATGGGGATTGTTTCAATAGGTTTTTTGTGATATGTGATATCAATAGGTTTTTGAAGCACGCGCGTTTCATGTACCAAAGATGATTATATGCTACCGTTCTCACAATGAGAGGATTCACTAGACAGCAAGGAACCTTCCCTATTCAATTACGACAAGCGCGACACTCCGAAGGAAGCGGCTTTGGAGCCGGTTTCAAGGCCTCCGCAAACCCCCGGGATACTTGAGGCAGTTTGTCTGGCTAGCGCCACGGGTGTTGACGACGCAGCTTGGCTAGACTCGGCGGCTGGAAAGTTGCCGACCACGCCCGACCCTCAGTCGGCATTAAACTTCGCTCGCCGTTCTTTGCCAGGATAACCTGTCTTGAGAACGTGGCAAGGCATTTGCCTTCCGTTTGTGCGTCTTTTCCCGGGGTAGATTTAGCTAACAAAAAGGCACGGACCGAAAAGAGCAGACAACACAGTGTGCGCCTGGTCGCCACTCCTATTCGCGACTGCAATTCACTGTAGGTGGCGCCACTCGTTTTCCAAGATGGCCGGTTTAGTGAGGGTCGGAGGTGCGTGCCGCTGCTGAGCCTGTCTAGTTTGCTGGCTTCACTGAGCGACACAAATTATTTCTGGTAATACTAGGGAGCTAGGGTATTATAAGTGCAGGTCACCTCTTTATCCTGAAAACAAAAACGGTATTTAGCGTAACATTTAGGCCAGAAGGTACGTTTTAATCGCGGAGCAAAACCGAAACTTACCTTTATTTTGGATTTAATTTCTCGGTATCGGTCTTTATTTCCGATTCTTTCATAACTCAAAATGTGTCTCACACCGTAATTATTTAGTTAAAGAAGTTGTTCGCGGAAACGTTCGTCCCTTTAAAGACAGGGTCTTTCATACACCTTAGAGGTAACATATAATGATGTAGTTGTTGAAAAATTCAGTGCGCATATTTGTGCGCTCTTGCTACCTTTTCTGGCTCACATAATTGTCATATGAAACAATGAACTGCGCGCCTTTCAATGGCTTTTGGGGTATTTAGAAGATTAATTGCTTTAATATCTTTCCCAGAAGAAGAATGACAGAATAAATCCAGTTTATACGATATGTTCACAAAACGCATGAATTAAGAAACGCTGTTCTCACTCAAAAAATTCAAAGACGGAATCCGAGTGAGGCAGCTGAAGTTTGCGTGTTTTTAAAGCAACGCGTGACGCATGAGTTTATATTGCATCCAGCGTTAGACTGTTCGGCTATCTTGATAACGATGTCAGAGGTCTTCATGTGATAAAAAGAAAAAACAAAATGACACCTTTCAGAAAAAACGGTAATAGTTAAATGGCGTATTTCTGTGCTCGTAGCGTTTATTGGGGGCATACATTGCCGCAATTTGTATTAATAATATTATAAATATTAATATTAAGATATTTTAATACTTCATTTTTAAGCTCTAAAATTATTGATTGCTTATATGATCTAATTTCAAACACGCGAACGAGTATGACAATCTAAAGTGTACAAATTATCATCATTGGTGCCAATTGCAGAATTTTTATTTACCAAGCTATAAAATAAATGAAGTCTAAAATCAATGACAAAACCCTAGCTAATGTGAGAAATTCATGTAAAATTAAATTACCGAGGATGCTATTAAAGTCGCGACTTTTGACAATCAGCAAAACTTCCAAAGTCGCCGCCAATATCCTTCCAGACCTAACCCCCCACCCCAGAAAAGAAGGATTGTTTTTTTTATTTATTACTCTTTTTTTAACATTCATTTCCTTTCGTATTTGTTCGCCGTCGTTTTGCCATCCTCAGCCTTTCCAGTTCGAAGGAACGCCTACCTGCTAGCGCGTCTGCTCACTGCAGCACGTTTCGTTGGTGTTGGAAAACGGTGAAACAGTAGTGAGTTCTAGTATTGCATATACGAGCGAACGCAAACGCTGTGTGTTTGCGTTAGCTTTGCATGTTCCACGCTGCGCGTGCGCGGAACCCGAAATTGCGGTCTTGGGTTGGAGCATGGCAACGACGCGCGCGCGAAATGTGGAGCAAGCCACCCTAACGCTAACGCACAGCGCTTGCGTTTGCTTCTATGCACAATACTCAAACTCTCTAACAAGGTACAATCCCATACCCAGCTGCAGCACTACGTTGGAACAGTGAAGAGTGTTGCTTGCATTCGGAAACGACATTTGGCGAGCCATGATCGCGAGCAGTTCCGCCGTGCCCGCTGAGCAGGAGAATCGGGGGACCCTCACTAGAGCGCTTCCCGTTTCCGCCGCGGGAGGGCGAGCAGCGAGCTGGAGACGCGAATTGGGCAATTGGCGCTGCAAGTCAGAGGAACGTCAATTTCGGTCATCTGCGTAGACGTTCGCTGTTGACCCTGGCATGGTTGCTGGTCTCACGTTTTCACAGAAAGATATCTACGTTTTTTTAATATTTTACCAGCTAAAATATGTCACATAAAGGCACATTCGGTAAAAGTTGAAGCTTTCTATCTCTAGGTGCCGAATTTTAAGGCTTCTTTTACAGTGCTAGGATCCATTGTGAATACCCCATAGTTTCAATTCTTTGTCTCTGACTTTTCTGTGCTCCGAGACTTGTTTGTGTACAGTACTGGAAGGATGGTAATTGAAGCGTGGGATCTGCATTACACCAAACTGTCTTAATGGAAGGGGGGCCGAGAAAAAGGAACATTATATTTTACTCATTTATATACTTCTTTTTTGTTTCCTTATTATACCGAGTGAACGAAGACACTGTCTAAAATCATAATTGCTAAAAAAATCAAGCTTAGTCTATTTCTATTTTTAACTGAGATATAAACACTGCCGTGTTATGTGAAGGATCGCCTCCCGACGCCAGCGTTTTTAAGGTAAGGGTTCGTTCAACGAGAATGAGGCGTGGTATCACCGAGCCGGTATATTAAGCTAGGCAACCTTGTCATTTACATTTGAGTGCTTCAGAAACCTAATATTTTGTCATTTGTTTCAAACCTTTGACGGCATGAATATGTCCTTAATTATATATCACAGCGAAGATGCACTCTGTCGGGTTCATGCTTTGCATATGATATAACGTATCTTTATTGATAGTATACTTACTAACTGAAGATGACGCGCCAGACTACAACCTATCATTGCACCAAAGATCAAAGGTGAGGGAGTTAGAAAGGCGTCAGGAAAAAAGATCACAACAGCTTGAGCATGTTGACCGGGTCCTGGCGACAGAGGATGTGTTGAACTACCATCCACGTGAAGTTTGCGGGTTGCGCGTTCTGTCTGTTTATGATAGAGGTGGGGCTGATGTGCGTGGGCCTAGCGCATGCAACCGCACACTTCATGTGTGTGATAGTTCTAAGCAGTGTGTATCCACCGACCTTTGTCCATAAGACCATTTATGGCAGTGGAAACTTTTGGCTTATAAACCGGCCGTTAGCTGCCCCCACGCACCTGCTCTGCTAAGCTCAGGCAGTGTAGTACATGGCTGGGAGTCGCTTTGCCCGTAGTACAATCCCCGCCAAGAGTGTTCTTGTACTCGTGGTTTAAGAGGTCCACATGCGCTAACATGATCTATTCGAAGTGTTATTTTCTAAACTTTATTTCTTTAATTTTCTTTAAAAAAGTTCCCTTTAAAAAGAATTTTCTTAAAAAAAGCCGTGAAAGCTACATTAAGGCGGTCTGTACAGGTGAGTAATACGGCAAGAGGGACATAAAATAAACAACTAATCATTACGATAAATTGGATATTTCAAAATAATTCTTTAATTAGCTTATTAACTCGTGAAACTAAACCAGAGTATAAACCCTGAACGGAACCGAACCGAAAACCGGAACCGAACAGTCATTTTAGCCAAACCGGAACTGATACGAACCGAAAAAATCGCCGCCATCTTAAAACTGAATTGGAACTGAACCGAAAAAAAAATAGCAGTAACCGGTCCGAAACGGTTCTCGATTTTTGTTTTGTTTGTTTGTGTTGTTATTATCACAAAATAAATATTCGAGAATAAAACTAGCAGCTGTATTTTATATGTATTGATCCAATCATCATGTACCGAATTGCAACGTATGAGAAAATGTTGGTTTTCGTGGCGCTTTTGTATTGGCACTATAATTATTCATGTGTCACGAGCTCACGTGACGTTATGGTGTCAAGACATGCTCTCAGGTAATGTCGCGTCACGTGGCCCACTGACACTACATGACGTTCTAACGTGACTCGCTGCGTCAAATCAATTTAAATTGAGGACGTCACTAGATTTATTGGCGTTCTTGACACGATGACGTCACATGACATCGCGACTTCGTAGCGAGAGTCACGTGACACCGTGACGTACTCGATTGTCATAAGCCCGAGTCGAGTGCTCGGGTTCATGACAATCAGCATCGCTATACATTCGGGCATTGGCGCGTGTTCAGTCGGTGACGGGAATATTCGAACCCTAACACTGTCTGAAGCTCAGTCCATGCTCAACTTTGCTAATCACAGAGCATGACTACGATGAAAGCTGAGAGTGTATAATAAGCGTCATATCACCTGGCTGCTTGTTCTAATTGCAAGTTGATGTGGGGAAAGCTGTTTCTATCCTATTTTTTTGCTGCGTCTGCCATTGCGTGGAAAGAAAAACCAATGGGTGTTATTGCAAGTTATTAACGTCAGGAATTAGCTCTTAGCGGTATTTACTGAAAGTAAAATAAATTGTTGCACGACCCATTTTACGTGTACAGATATTGAGGCACACAAACATGTTTTTTTATATTGCTTAATTGACTCAGAAAGTTGTCTTCAAGATTAGAAGCATTGAAATGAGTAAATGTGACTTCTTAATCCAACGATAAATAAAACTAAAACTGTTTATGGGAAAAATACATGAAAAAAAAAGAATCCTTGTGGCCTGAAAGGGCGGCCGAACGTTGGCAGCCGCTTTAAATCTCACAGAAGTGTCGTTCTGAAGTTCTCAAAGCTTCGACCACCTTCGTATTTTGTTTACAAACTTCACACAGTTTTGTGCTTAAACTAAGAGCGATGAGGATTACTGTTAAGAATTGACACAAGTATAATTGTCGAATCAACACCCCAAACAAGAAAGGGATTACCTCAGAAAAGAAAAATTATCTGGAGGAAAATCGAAGAAAAAAAAAAGGCCTTGGGGAGAAGGAGTTGTAGTTTTGTGTTGAAAGGTTCCTCTTTCCCGCTTCTTCGGCACAGATCGGTAAATGCGAACCTGGAAAGTACTTTTTTATTTTTTTAAGAATCTTGCAAGAAAGCGCGTTTTGTGATGCTAGACGCTCGCGCCATCTATCATGGACCAAGGAAAAATAATTTGTGTACCTGAAATACATGATTTACACTGAGCGACGAACCTTCTGCAGCGTGCATTTTGTACAACCAGGTTTGATTTTTGTTTTTGGTTAAGAATAAGTGACAATGACCACTGGCATAAAATGCGATGACTTCACGTGCAAGCCATGTTAGGCAGTTCAGTGTTCTGGTAAAATGCGATGTTCGCAACACTAGCGAAGTCGACGTCGAAATTGTAAAGTTGTGCAGTATATATAGCAGTCTCGCGAGGATATACACCAGTCAAATAAATGTTAAAGCGCATGGCAGATAAAGCACAGGGTTGTAAGGTCAGGGTCCCGAACAAGTGCACTCAAAACCGAATATAAAATTTGAGTGCCGAGGCAGTATTTCACGAAGTTCCTAGTTCATGCAACTTTATGTCCAAATGTGATTGACATTTGGATTATAAAAAACCTTCGTCTGTCCTACGCACTATTTATGGGTAATTAGAAATATAATTATATCTTCATATATTTGTTTTTGCAGTAAGGATTCCTTTGAAGAACACCACTCATTACCTCTTTTTTTTTGTTGCAAATTTCGCGTGTTTGCATTTATTTATTTCTTTATTTATTCATCAGTACTACAAATCCTCATTGGAGGATTTTCGCAGGGTGGCACGAAACACAGGTGCATAACCATAGTGCAGAAAAAAACAGTTATAAAGAGGGTAAAATGTATGAAACAAACGAAGTGGATGAGACATGGTATTTTCACATCATGAGCGCTTCGACGTAATTCATGAACTGTGTTAGCGAGCTAGCGTGGACAATGTGTCTGAGCAAACTGTCCCATTCCTTGGCTGCTAGCGGGAAAGATGAAAATTTAAAGCAATTATTTTTAGGTTGAAACTCTCTGAATAATTTCCCATGGTTTGAACGTGTTTTTCTTCCGTCGTGGGAAATACGGTACTTGGATTTTTCTATTTTAGTCAAGTTATTGACTATTTGGTAAACTAGTTTCAATCTCGTGAGCTCAGCTCTTTTTCTAATGGCTGCACGCCGAGCACTCTACGCAGCTCAGATGGTGAATCACGCGTGCCAAAGTTATTAGTAATGAACCTTACCGCGAGCCTCTGCACTTTGTCCAATTTTCGCATGCAAGTTTTTTGTGAAGGGGAACCAAGAAGGGCTGGCATATTCAAGCACAGGCCGAATGAGTGTCGTGTAGGCCAACAATTTGCTATCGCGGGAAGCGTATATTAGTCGTTCTCTTATGCACCATAATTTCGGTGGCGCTCTTTTGGTCACGGCGCAGGCACGTATCCAGGGGAGGCCCATGGTGCTCGGGCCCTTCCCGAAATCTTCCATTTTCCTGGACCCTCCTCGCCCCCCCCCCCCCCCCCGAAACAAAATCCTGGCTACGTGCCTGTCACGGTGTCTATGTGCAAGCCCTAGTCCAGATAAGTTCTGAACAGGACACCCAGGTACTCGAACTCTGGCACGTTTTGTATGGTGCTTCCGTTGATCTTATAAGAATGTTCAGATCTATCATGTGATCACAATGTCCTTCTTGGCATACCTCGCGACCTGTGTTTCGCCAAACAGCAAAAAAAAAAAAAATCACGTTTCCGCTGATCGGTTCAACAGCTGGCGTACTTTAGAGTAGCATCCCTTCGTGTTAGTGTCGAGCAATTATGTAAACTTCATACTGTCGAAATTATTGATGCTAATATAAATTTATTTATTTGCTGACTGAATATTTACAAACAAAAAGCCGATCATCTTAACGATATTCATCATAAGTAAATGCACCCCCAAATTATCTTAAAGATGCTCTGCAAATCTTTTCCGGTGTTTTTATCTGCAATAGGCACGTGTATAAGTGATTTGAGGGAGTCGTATACAAAATTCAGATTTTAAAGCTGATTTCAATAACTAGCGCTCCTGTCATATAAAGACAATTCGAGACATACAGAAGTCTCGTATTTTCTTTTTTGTGTGTGATGAACAGCAATTTCATGTGTCTGTGTGCTGAAAAAAAAAAGTACTCAGAAGCGCGTGGCGGAACTATGACGATTACGCAAGCAGACCCTGAGAAAGGGACAAATTAAGTAGTTGCCATTTCGAGTAGAGAATAAAATACTACTTCCTTTTATTTAACAAAAAAAAAACACATCAATTAGCAAGGGTAATGGTAATATGCAAATGAAATTTTATTTTAATAGGCTTCCAGAAACTTAGTATAACATGGAGTCACTGAAGCAAGTAAAATATGAACTAAAAGAGTGGTGTTTGAATTTTTGAAGTGCAAATTGGCTTTATTGTTTTAGAATTCCACTGAGTTTTCTCTCTTTTCTTTTTGTCTGATTTTTTTTTTCCTTTGTGTAGTGCACACAATAAGAGGATTTCAGTGTAGAAGCCCGCTGGACGCCAGGTCCCGCATACAAGCACACCAGTGCTTTTGCGGGCCTGCGTAAGTAATATGTTTATAATGTGAATAAAATTTCTTATTATTAAAAAAATAAGAAATGGACCAGCATCTTGTCACAAACATACATCAATATCGAGGCTATGCCGATTTATGATCTATAAAAAATATCTACTTGAGTACGCACTATTTTAGGCCAGATTCGATCTGAGTACAAATATGCGTAGAGATTAAAGTGAACAATTTTGAACACTCTTTTCGGCATAATTTCTTGCCTGCATCATGGGGATGAATGTACACAATGTTGGTTAGGAAAACAAGCGTTTTGATTGCCACTCAGTGTTTCTACAAAAAGTAGATTGAAAGGGCTTGTGCTAAACCTCTCGTGACATTTTGAGAGTATTATTGCTTTTAGCTCAGTTGCGTCATCGTCATTTACTGTGTGAAACGTATTTCCCATACTATATTTCACGATACATATGGTGTCGAGGTGCCATCTTCACAATTTTGCGCACTGTGATTTTTTCCTGAGGTCAAGAGCACGGCTACGATTCAACTTTTAATACTGATACGCAAAGTTGTACCATCATGGGTATTTTATGCGACCTACCACACTTTTTACAAACTTCCAAATCAGATAAAATATATATGGCTGAGGCAAACAAATGAATCTTGATTGATATACATACGATGGGGGTTTTGGTTGTTAATCTAGATTTCCTTTTACTGCTGCGTGGAAATTAAATAGGTAAATTTCTTATTTTTGGTACCTGTAAGCAAAAGTAAATTAGACGAACGATAAAAAAAAACAACAAAAAAACGATACACTTGTTACTTGTCTTACGGCAGAAATAGTGCCTATCGTCCAAACAACGCGAAAAATATATTCTCAGTTTAGCGGTTCAAAGTGGTTCGAACCGGTTCGAACCAGTTTGAACAGTTATTTTTGCTTTTGCTCCCCGGAACTGGGCCGAAACTGAACCAAAAGCCGTGAACCCAAACCCGAGCCTTACCGATAAAAACTTATGTTCGACACTCTGAAATAAATATATGGTTTCAATTTGAAACCTGCTTGGGGGGGGGGGGGTCTGCTTAGAGATGGCGTTACTACCCAAACGTTGCCCAGATATATTTAGTTGACCCAATATTTGCTGTCACCTAAAACTCAACATTTGGCTGGTGTATATAATTTTTTTTTTCGTTGGAAAAACGTTGACCCAATGGGCTTAGGAAAAGCGGCTGTTACCCCCCCCCCCAGACCTACTTGCTCCCTTTCTAAAAATCCCCCTGTCTTCATATCATGTGACATGACAGTGTCAACAACGCTAATATATCTACTGACGTTCTCAATTCAAATTGTCTTCGCGCGGAGAGTCACGTGACTACGTCACGTGACGTCACGAGGCCACGTGAACACGTCACGTGACGTGAGAGTCACGTACTGTGAAATTACTTGACAGCATGTCTTCACAGCATGACCTCAAATGACACATGATTAGTCATAGTGGCAATTCAAAAGCGCCACGAAAACCCACAATTTCTCATACATTGCAATTATCTATCTGACGATTTGATGAATACATTGAAATACAGCTGTAAATTTTTTATTCTCAAAAAACTCTTTTTGGTGAACTAAGAAAACAATAAAAATATTATTTTGAACCGTTTTCAACCGGTTACCGTTATAGTTTTAGCGGTTCAGTACCGGTTAAGTTCTAAGATGGCGGCGAAGATTTCGGTTCGGTTCAGTTAAGGTTTGGCTAAAAATAACGGTTCGGTTCCGGTTTTCGATTGGGTTCGTTTCCGGTTCGACACCATGTCCCATAGATCAAAGGCACAAGCGAGACAGACACTCGCTCGCGTCCAGCGGAAGTACGGCATCAATGTGGCAGATAAACCAGTGTTGACCATCGCCCATCTTGTATGCCTTCCAAAGAATCGTCCCAGAAAAAAGAAAGAAAAAAACGGAGGGACTCATTAAGAGGATTCCTTGTGGTGACTGCTTCGTCTCGTTTTTGGGGGAAACCAAGAAGTTCCCGGAACGACTACGCAGGCATCAGTATGATGTAAAAGGGAAAGTGAAGAGGTTCTTCAGAAACAGAGTGAGAGCTGGATTCTAGAGTATTTTTAACCCGAATGTTAATTCTGTATGGATCATCAATGACCTAGTATCGATAAATAAATAAAATAAATAAATTTCCATCAATGTACATCAGTGGAGAAACCAAAGAAAGAAGCTGCGTCGTGACAGCTTGACAGGGGCCTTGGTCCCTTATTATAGAAACAAAGCTCGTTTGCACGAAAGTCAATCACGTTTGTTGTTCCCGAAGATGTCACTAAACGAGAGAAAACACGAAATACCCCCGACCAGTCGTTACGTCCTACCAAGATATTTCGGCCACCAAGCGCGTGTCGCTCGTGTGGGCAGCGCGAGCAATTGCAAGCTTGCCAGGTATATTCCCACGCACTGACACCAGTCATGACTAGAACCACTTGTCTGGTTAAAAAGTTATAGGCTATCTTGCTAAATTAACAATCAGACTGTGTTGCCCGCCTGCTGTACCCAACAACGCACATCTCCATGCATTCGGATGCTGAGACTGAATCAGTCTTCATTGGAAAGCCTCGCTCTTTTAGCCTTTCTTTGTGACGTGAATTAATTAATTTAGTTATTTAGGTTAACTCGCAGCATAAAACATATTATTGCGAGTAGGGGATGCTTATACATTTTTATAAATTTACATGCGTTAGAGTTTGAGGAGGCGCTGGTTCGACTTGCTCCAAAAGTAGTAGCGGGGGTTTATGTCCCCATATGGCGGAAGACCGATACACTCGTACTTCGTATTTCGCGTGGGCAACAAACTCAACAAGTAGCTCGGCACGCGCAATACAAAGCACGAATGTCCCACTAGCTTGCACTCGTATTTCGTCGTAATGAGGTTAAACATCACTTTTTACCCCTCAATCGATTATCTAAGGTTTGAACCGTAAGGAAATTAGAGTAAAAGCATGCACTGGTGCACATTCATAATGAGAAACCTTGAGACCAGGAACCCAAGCGACACAGACAGCACCGTCTCATACCCAGCACAGAATTGTTTAAATTAAGGACATTCCTCTTCTTTGTTCTCTAAAACACATCCCCTCATCATCTGCGGTTCTACATCGTGAAAGTCTTAAGCATTCAATCACATGATTTCAAGGCAGTCTGAAAAGTTATGTGGAAAAATAGATGCTTCACATTCAAGTTGTCGAAACTTCTGTCCCAATTTGCTGAGAAGCATTCATATGTAGACCTTTAAGGAAGAATGGCGAAGTTCCGCCGTGACAGGAGCTCAACTCAAGTCACGACCTATGGAGGTAGGATTAATAAAATTAGAGTAAAAACGCAGGCGACCTGGTGCACATCCATTATGAGAAACCTTGAGACGAGGAACAGAAGAGACAAAGACAACTGCGTCTCATCACCAGCACAGAAATTATTTAATTAAGGACAATATTCTTTATTGTCCTCTGAAACACATTCACCCATCATCTGGTTCTACATCGTGAAAGCTTTAAGCATTCAACTACAGAATTAAAGGCAGTCAAAAACGCTCGGTGCAAAAAAGTTGCTTCCCATTCAAGTTGTCAAAGTGTTTGTCCTAATTTGCTGAGGACCATTCATATGTAGACCTCCAAGGAAGGATGAGGAAGTTCCGCCGTAAAAGAAGCTGAACACAAGTCACAGCCTGCAGACTGTAGGATTAACAAAAAATTGAGTAAAAACACGTGCGAGCTGGTGAACATCCATAATGAGAAACCTTGAGACCAGGAACAGAAGGGACATGGATAACAGTCTCATAACCAGCACAGAAATGATTCAATGAAGGACGATCTTCACCTTGTTCTCTGAAACATATCCTCACATTATCTGCGTTTCTCAATTTTGAGTCTTAAGCGTTCAAGCACAGATTTAAATACAGTCAGAAAAGGTCGGTGCAAAAATAGATGCTTCACATTTCAAGTTGTCCAAGATTTTGTCCTAATTTGCTGAGAAGCATTCATATGTAGACCTCCAAGGAAGAATGGCGAAGTTCCGCCGTGAAAGGAGCTGAACTCAAGTCACGACCTATGGACGTAGGATTAATAAAATGAGAGTAAAAGCGCAGGCGACCTGGTGCACATCCATTATGAGAAACCTTGAGACCAGGAACAGAAGAGACAAAGTCAACATGCGTCTCATCACCAGCACAGAAATTATTTAATTAAGTACAATATTCTTTATTATTCTCTGAAACACATTCACCTCATCATCTGGTTCTACATCGTGAAAGCTTTAAGCAATCAACTACAGAATTAAAAGCAGTCAAAAAAGTTCGGTGCAAAATAGTGGCTTCCCATTCAAGTTGTCAAAGTCTTTGTCCTAATTTGCTGAGAAGCATTTATATGTAGACCTGTAAGGAAGAATGGCGAAGTTCCGCCGTGAAAGGAGCTGAACTTCAAGTCACGACCTATGGACGTAGGATTAATAAAATGAGAGTAAAAACGCAGGCGACCTGGTGCACATCCACTATGAGAAACCTTGAGACCAGGAACAGAAGGGACAAAGTCAACTGCGTCTCATCACCAGCACAGAAATTATTTAATTAACAACAGTATTCTTTGTTATTCTTGAAACACATTCACCCATCATCTGCGGTTCTACATCGTGAAAGCTTTAAGCAATCAACTACAGAATTAAAAGCAGTAAAAGTTCGGTGCAAAAAAGTTGCTTCCCATTCAAGTTGTCAAAGTCTTTGTCCTAATTTGCTGAGAAGCATTTATATGTAGACCTTTAAGGAAGAATGGCGAAGTTCCGCCGTGAGAAGGAGCTGAACTCAAAGTCACGACCTATGGACGTAGGATTAATAAAATGAGAGTAAAAACGCAGGCGACCTGGTGCACATCCATTATGAGAAACCTTGAGACCACGAACAGAAGGGACAAAGTCCACTGCGTCTCATCTCCAGCACAAAAATTATTTAATTAACAACGGCATATGCTTTATTATTCTCTGAAACACGATTCACCCATCATCTGGATACCGCTCCATCGTGAAAGCTTTTAACCCAAATCAGCTACAGAATTAAAGGCAGTCAAAAAAGTTACGGTGCAAATAAGTTGCTTCCCATTCAAGTTTGCGTCAAAGTCTTTGTCCTACTTTGCTGAGAAGCATTCTGTCTGTAGACCTTTAAGGAAGAATGGCGAAGTTCCGCCGTGAGGCTGGACTACAAGTCACGACCTATGGACGTTAGGATTAGTAAAATGAGAGTAAAAACGCAGGCGACCTGGTGACACATCCATTGTGAAGAACCTTGAGTCCTGGAACAGAAGGGACAAAGTCCACTGCGTCTCGTCACCAGCTCTAAAGTTATTTAATTCAACAACAATATTCTTTATTATTCTCTGAAGCGCATTCACCCAATCATCTGGATTCTACAGCGTAAGCTTTAAGCGATCAACTACAGAATTAAAGGCGGTCAAAAGAGTTCGGTGCAAAAAAGTTGCTTCCCGGCCAAGTTGTCGAAGTGCTCTGTCCATAATTTGCTGAGAAGCATTCATATATGGACCAGCACAAGGAAGAATGGCGAAGTTCCGCGATGAAAGGAGCTGAACTCAAGTCACGACCTATGGACGTGAGATTAAGTAAAACGAGAGATAAAAACGCAGGCGACCTGGTGCACATCCATTATGAGAAGCGCTTGAGACCAGGAACGGAAGGGACAAAGTCCACTGCGTCTCATCACCAGCACAGAAATTATTTAATTCACGACAATATTCTCTTGCTAAGCTACTCTGAAGCACATTCAACCCATCATCTGGTTCTGCATCGTAGAAGAAGCTGCGAGCCTAATCAACTGACTAAATTGAAAACAGAGATCAAAAAAAGTTCGGTGCAAAAGAGTTATGCTTCCCATTCAAGTTGTCAAAGCCTGCAGTCCTAATTTGCTGAGAAGCATTCATATGTGAGACCTTTAAGGAAGAATGGCGAAGTTCCTGTAGAGAGGAGCTGAACTGAAGTCACGACCTGATGGACGTGAGGATCTAAATAAAAATGACGTAAGAACGCAGGCGACCTGGTGCGCGTCCGTTATGAAGAAACCTTGAGACCAGGAACAGAAGGGACAAAGTCCTTCGTCTCGTCACCAGCGCAGAAATTATTTAATTGACTGCAATGATTCTCTGTTATTCTCTGAAACGCATTCTTACCCGTCATGTGGTTTCTGTCGTGAAATGACTTCTAAGCCAATCAACTACAGAAATTAAAAGCAGTCAAAAAAGTTTCGGTGCAAGAAGTTGCCTCCCATTCCAAGTTGTCAAAGTCTTTGTCCCTAATTTGCTGAGAAGCATTCATGTCGCAGAACCTTTGAGGAAAGAGTGGCGAAGTTCCGCCGTGAAAGGAGCTGAACTCAAGTCACGACATATGGACGCAGGATTAATAAAATGAGAGTAAAAACACCGGGCGACCCTGGTGCCTCACATCAACCGTAGACATGTAGGACCGAACGGGAACAGAAGGTTCACACGTCGCCGTCTCATCGCCAGCGCAGACATTATTTAATTAACAACAATACTTCTTTGTATCCTCCTGAAACACATCTCACCCATCATCTGGATTCTCACCATCGTGAAAGCTTTACGCAATCAACTACAGAATTAAAGGCAGTCAAAAAAGTACAGGTGCCTGAAAGTTGCTTCCCCATTCAAGTTGTCAAAGTCTTTGTCACAATTTTGCAGAAGCATTCATATGTAGACCTTTGAGGAAGAATGGCGAAGTTGCATGTGGAAGGAGCTGAACCTCAAGTCACAGACCTATGGACGTAAGGATTAGTCAAAATGAGAGTAAAGACGCTGGGCGACCTGGTGCACATCCATTATGAGAAATTTTGAGACCAGGACCAGAACAGAAGGGACAAAGTCCACGGCGTCTCATCACCAGCACAGAAAGTATTTAATTAACTTAGCAATATTCTTTGTATTCTCTGAAACACATTCACCCATCATCTGGTTCATGACATCGTGCAAGCGCGTCAACACGAAATTAAAAGCTGGTCAAAGAGGAGTTCAGGTTGCAAAAGAAGTTGCTTCCCACATTCAAGTTGTCTGAAGTCTTTCGTCCTAGATTTGCTGAGAAGCATTCATATGAATGAACCTTTGAGGAAGAATGGCGAAGATTCCGCCGTTATGAAGGAGCTGAACTCAAGTCACGACAACCCTATGGACGTAGGATTAATGAAATGAGAGTTGTGGGGTCGTGTCAGCCCCCCTTTCGTCGACAACCGGACGCCGGCGCCTGAGGACTCGTACTGGATGCCGCCGGCCGTGGCGGCGGCGCCTCGAGCCTGGCGCCCGGTTAGCTCCTCCCTCGGGACCCCTCCTCGCCCCGGAAGACGTGGCGGTGCGGCGGTAGCGCATCATTCGCGGACCACCACCATCATCCGGTTCTAGCGTCGGCGCCCGAGGCCCTGCGTGCTGCGCGGCGAGCCGGACAGGGCTCCAGCGAGAGACCGCCCACGTTGGTGCAGACAGGGAGCTGCCGCCTGTCTGGTGTCAGCGGTGACGGCGGGGCCTAACGTGCCAAGGAAAGCATTCGGGCGATTCGGGAAGATGGCGAAGGGGGACTCCTGCGCGGGGAACGGGCCACGACGGGAGGCGTTCGCGGTGGAGTCCCGACCTGCGGACGTCGGATTCGAGCGAAGGCCCGAGTAGACACGGTCACGAGCACTTGGTACCCCGGATTATGAAACCCTGCGACCAGGAACGCGTCCCCAGGACGTGGTGTGCAGCACGTCGCAGCGACTGAACTCGTGCAAGCAGCAACAACATTTTTTGTTGTTGCGGCGCATTCTTACCATCTGGTTCTACACGAAGCTGCTTCAGTGCCACTTCTCCCGAATCCCGGGAGTAAACCAGCCCGGTGCAAAGAAGTTGTGCTTCCCAGTCGAGCTGTCAAAAGCCCCTGTCTAATTTGGCACGAGAAGCATTCATGCGTAGAACGTTTAAGGAAGACTGGCGACGTTCATCCGGAGATGGCTCAGGCGCGACCGGGGAATCGGACGAGAACCCGTACAATGAGCGTAAAAACGCAGGCGAACGCTGGTGCACATCCATTATGAGAAACCTTGAGACCAGGAAGAGAAGGGACAACAAGTCAACTGCGTCTCATCACCAGCACAAGAAATTATTTATTCAACAACAATATTGTTTATTAGCCTACCGAAACACATTCACCCATCATGTGGTTCACGTCGTGAAAGCTTTAGCAAGCAATCGCTTCTAGAATTAAAGGCGGTGAAAAAGGTTACGGCGCAAAAGTTGCTTCCCACTCAAAGTTGTCAGAGTCTTTGTCCTAACGTGCTGCAGAAGCATTTATGTGCGGTACCTTTAAGGAAGAATGGCGAAGGTTCCGCCGTGAGGAGCTGAACTCGAGTCGCGACCTATGGACGTAGGATTAGTAAAATGAGTAGTAACGCTGGCAGACCTGGTGCATCATGTTAGAAGTGCAGGACCAGGAACAGAAGGGACAAAGTCCACTGCGCCTCATGCAGCACAGAAATTGTTTGAAAATTATCATCAATGTTCTCTATTATTCTGCTAGATGCACATTCACCACCATCATGGTTCTACATGCGTGAAAGACTTTAAGCAATCAACGCTACGGAATTGGAAAGCGGTCAAAAAGGTTCGGTGCAAAAAAGTTGGTTCCCATTCAAGTTAGTCAAGAGTCTTTGTCCTAATTTGCCGAGAAGCATTCATATGTAGATCCTTTAAGGAAGAATGGCGAAGTTCGCAACGAAGAGCGACTCAATTTGTATCGGACATGGATATAAAATGGTAAAAATGCGGCGTTGTTTATCAAACACTGAAACGAGACCAGGAACAGAAGGAACAAGTGTTTCATGTCTTAACCCCTAAATGTTATTAGCAAATATTACATATATACATTTATTCTTATGTCTAGTTCTACATCGTATTGAAAAGCTTTGCAGTCGCTACAATTAAAGGCGATACAAAAAATTGCAGGTTTAGTGCTTATTAGGTTGTCAAGTCGCATTATAGTTGCTGAGAAACATTCTGTACGTGCAGGAAGAATGGCGAGAACAACGTGAAAGGAACGAACTCAAGCGACCTATGGACGCAAGTTAGTAAAATGAAATTGCTGCAGCTGGTGCACATCGCTGGTATGAGACCAGAGACGAAGGAACATTAACGAATACCATCACCAACACAGAATTATTTAATTAATAATATTGCTGTGCTATGAAACATTCGCATATTAAATACATCGTGAAAGCACGTACAAATTAAAGCAGTCAAGGTTGGTGCAAAAAGTTGCTTTATTCGGTTATTGATCTTACGCCTGTTGCAGAAACGTTAGCTATGGCAAGAAGAATGGTGAGTTCGCGTGAAAGAGCTGAACTCAATTAAATACTATCGGACATGAGTTCAGCAAAAATGATGCAGCAAACGATACAATTTTATCGCTATGAAAGCAACAAGTTCAGGAACGAAGGACAAAATCGCTTGTCTATCTAACTTTAGTCATTATTCTTCAGCAATATTCCTTTGCTATTCTCTGGCTCGTACATCTGTCTGGTTCTACGTAAAACAAAGCTAAAGCAATCATGCCAGCATTAAGGCAGTCAAAGTTCGGTGCAAAAAAGTTGCTTCTATTCAGTTAAAAGTCTTTGTCTAATTGCTGAAAGCATTCATATTGACCACAAGGAAGAATGGCGTTGCCGCAGAAGAAGAGCTGAGCAAATTCATTGGACCTTGAATCTATCAAAGTAGTAGTAAAAACAGCAGCGACCTGAACACATCACCAACAGAACATGAACCAAGACAGAAGGACAAAGTCGCTACGTCTCACATCACCAACACAATTATTTAATTAACAACAATATTTTATGATATAAAACGCTATTATATTGGTTACTGTCGTGAAAGCTCTAAACAATCATACAGGTAAAACGGTCAAAAAGACGATTTGGTATTTGATGAAGGTGTAGATGCCTCTGTTGCGGCATTCATATGAACCTCTAGGAGGATGAGGAAGTTATAGCTCGACACAAGTCCTTTCTAGAGAATTGAACCAACAAAATTCGATGCTTGGTGA
>JAZHYW010065899.1:0-30410 GCA_037355805.1 Ixodes ricinus
TTTCGTCCCCAGCCACCTAATAGGCGCATCCGGTATGGGCGACGAAAAAATAATCCAACGTTTCAACCTGCAAAGTAGTAAAAAAATAAAGGGGAGGCAAAACGAGAAAGTGTGACGGTTACGCTTATATCCTAAATGCCTTCTATTGGCGTGGCAAAGGCAAAACAATGTTTTCGCCCATACTGGAAGATGACGTCAATTCAAGATGGCGGCGCACTTGCAGAAAAGGTCTGATATTGAGAGAGTTTGGTCAATGGGAGGCGCGGACAGAGCCAGGGCGTGCGGCAGACTCGGAAAGAGGGCTTGGCATGCTCTCTTGATCAACCACAAACCAACCAGAAGCCGAAAAGAATCCCCTAGCGGTGGTAGCGAGGAACAGTTCTAATCAAAGGTCTATGTTCGTAAATGGTTTTAATAAGCGCGTAAGAGTGAAGTGTAGTAACTCTTTATGGTTGAAAATAGGGCGCACGTGTTGTTTTGATCATGATCATGCAGAAAGATGTAAGAAATGAATGCGCCGCTCAACTCTGTTTTGCTCGGACAGAGTGTGACCACTCGGACGGCAGATTCGTCGGCGCTTGGCGTACGGATTATGTCGATCGTTCCGCTAGTCGCACTCTTCCACCGCTTCCACCATCATTTTGAATGAGCGCGATTAAAACATCACGTGTACCATATTTTCAGTCATTGAGAGTTATCAGGTTTGTTTCTGCGACCACCGCCAGGGTATTATTTCCGGCTTCTGGTTGGTCACATTCGAATTTCTGAAGACTCCCTGGAACACGCCCAGCCCGCTTTCGGCCAATGGCGCAAACCCTCTACCTATACGGCTCTGCAACGCGAGCGAGCGTCGTCGACGGCAGAGGGTAGCGCGACGACACCAGCGACCTGACGCTGGCGGCGGAGAAAACGCGCTACGCTCTCCCTCCCCTCTATTTACAACCTCGCATTTGCTCCTCCGCCTCCTTCCCTCTCTTCGTTGAAATTTCCCTTTCCCTGATACACCCGCCGGAGTAGCGGTAGTCTGGCAACTATAGTCAGCGGGCAACCTGAGGCAACCTTGATCGGCGAACTTGGGTTACTTGGGTATGGTGGCTGTAAGGGGAGGTGTGCCGAACAGAACATCGATAGCATGCCACTTGTTCATGACGCCGATGGCACCGGTACCCTGCGCCTGGTGCCATCGTGCGGCGCACAATGGTACCACGCGTACAAGTGGGTCCTGCATGAGCACGCGCAGCACGAGACGCTCTCGTGCCCCTTCGAACAGAAATTCACCGGTAGCCTGGCTACAGCGCCACTTTTTCGTCATGAAGCGGCGGCACGTGGAACTATCCAAGAATGCGGAGAGCTCGGCACACCTACCCCTATAGCCACCATAACTTGGGTACGCCCACCAACGCCCACTGATCTCAATGACAATTGCTGGATCGCGTTTGACCAGCACCGCCTATGGACGGGAATGCGGCCACGGTCGGCCATCTTTTTGGTAGAGTTATATCATCTCTAGCCATCATAGTAATATGGAATATGGCGGACAGCGCAATGGCGGCAGGCTGCCATAAAATAGCCGTAGATCTAGTACACTGTACCGTGGGTGATATTTCGTGCTTGATTGAAGTTGTTCGACGAAGCAGATTCTTGAAACCCGGCGTGAACGGTAGCCTCGTCTTTGAGGACCCGGCGAAAGTTCTACGAAAGCGCAGCACCGGGGGAAAGCAGCGCAGCTCGCATCGAAAGCAGACTACGTACCGGCGTCTGCTCGATGGTTTCGATGCGACTTTCGATGCGTGCTGTGCTGTTTTTCCCCGGTGCTGCGCGATTTCGTGAAACTTTCACCGGGTCCTCAAAGACCAGGCCACCGTTCACGCCGGGTTTTAAAAACATGTTTTGTCAAACAATTTCAATCAATCACGGAATATCACCCACGCTATTTTGATGGCAGCCTGCCACCACAACTGCCAAAACGCCGTCTGCCATGGATGGATGATGGTGGCTGCCAGGTGGCTTCAGCAGCTGTATCTTGGCTGGCTAGAGGTGATATAACTCTACCAAAGATGGCCGCCAGTGACCGCATTCGCTGGAGCGGGCAAACGCGATCCAGCAATTGTCATTGAGATCAGTGGGTACGCCAGACGAAGGAAAGCCACTATCTGAGGTGAAAGGAAACAGTGCGTTATCCTGGGGAGTAAGAAATCCAAATTTGTAGATGTAACTTCGGGGGTACTTCAAGGTTCAGTTTTTGGACCGCTCTTATTTTTAATCTACATCAATAATTTAGCGTCTTTTATATCTTCTAACATCAGATTATTCGCGGGCGATTGCGTAATTTACAGGGCAATAAAGAATGTTAATGACGTGTCGTTTTAGAGCACAGCTCTTAGGCGCCCGTTTCCGGCTTGAGCGGCGTCGGCGTAACCGTATGGTCACGTGACCCCCAGGTCACGTGACCCACCAGGCCACGTGACCCCCAAATCACGTGACCCCCCCCCCCCCCCGTGCCTTCCTCTCCTCAAGAGCTGCGCTCTAATTCGGCGTTACAGGGAGTTGTAAACGGCTTTCATTTTTTGCAGGAGGATCTCAAACAGGTTAGTTCCTGGCGCAAACCCTAGGAACTTTGGTTAAAGAAAACTGACACCCCCCAAATGTTTTTTTTTCCTTTTTTGTCAGGCGATCCATTATGGTGTCGGAATACTACCCCATTAATATTTTGCTACAGAGTCACGCATTTTTTAATAAAGCCAGAAAAAACGCAACTGCTCGGAAACCGAGCCAAAACTCCCGCACCGCACAGCGAAGTGGAGAGTAGCGGAAGTCACATGGCTACACCCGACCGTGCGTTTTTTTTCTCCGCACGTAGCAGGCGAAATGCGTTCGTTCGCCGTGCGATACCTTTGCAGTTATGTTTGTTCCGCTCGCTGTTCTGTACTTCAAGATGAGTTGTTTTGTACATTTAAAGGGACACTGACACTCCTAAAAAAGTTCATTTTTTGCCAGGCGATTTATTATGGTGTCGGAATACTACCCAATTAATATTTTGCTACAGAGTCAAGTATTTTTTTAATAAAGCCAAAAAAACGGAACTATTCGAAACTGAAACCGAAACTCGCGCACCGCATGGAGATGTGGAGAGGGGGAGTGTGAGTGGCGGAAATCACGTGGCTACACCCGACCGTGCGATTTTGTTTTCTTTTTTTCTTTTCCGGGTGGAGCAGACGAAATGCGTTCGGGATTCGTTCGCCGTGCGATTCCTTTGCAGTTATGTTTGTTCCGCTCGCTTTTCTGTACTTGAAGATGAGTTGTTTTGTACATTTAAGTGTTGGCAATTAGTAGTGAGTGCCCGTGAGAATTCCCGTGATCGGCTCCGAAAAGAATACTCCGAAGATGTTGCGTGAAGAGCTGCCTCACATCTGAAAGTGGCATTGGGCGGCAGAGTGTCAAAAATGCAATCCCATACCATTTAGTTCAGCAACAGTATCGTCCACAACAATGCTTTTTTTTTTTCAGTGATAATTGTAAGAAAAACGATATGTAAAGATCGCAAAATGTTCCGAAAAAAAAAAAAATGGCGCGCCCACACTATGGATTGAACCCGTGCCCGCTGCGTTGTGAAGCGGACGTCTTTCCACTGAGCTACTGAAGGGACGCTTTCTTTCGGTATTTATGCATCGGGTCGACTGAATGTTGGAAAGTTTGCTGCCGATCTCCCTCCGGTACGTGCACTCCCGGCTTGAAGTCGGGCATTCGCGCCAAGTAAAGAAACCGTACTCGTGCGTATTCAACTCAATGTACGCACTTCGTGCTTGACGTGTCGTACGGGATGAATATCAATTCTTTTGATCGGTCCAAAATTTATCTTTCGAAGAGAGACAGAATAGACCATTTGCTATGTCACCCAGTACTGGCCGCGCAGAAGAATCCGCGGAACAGTGTTCCTTCAGCTCCTTAGTCAACGAGTAACCTCGACCTTATCCTTGGTTACACAGGTTTTTTGGAACGTAATTCGGAGTCACCCTGAACAAGCGCCTGATCTCGCCCCAGTGACCTGTCATATCGCGGCCACCCAAATTTCTCCTCAATGTCAAAGCGTTTTTGATACTGTTCATGCTGTCCACACTTCCAACCTGGACGGGCTGCAGAAATCTCTTACATTATTATCATGCTTTTATCATGCTTTGATATTAAGTTAGAGACGCTAAAAATGCCATGAACCAGCCCCGTGGACTCCGAGGCTGAATCCAGGTTTTTGTTGCAGTGAATTGTCGGATTTTTAAGCAATTCCTGCTCAAACAACAATCCACGAGAGATGATAATATTGTAGAGAGATTTCTAGCACGCTCAGCCAGATTGAAAGGTGGATCGCATGCGCAGTGACTGAAAATGATGCCGTTGACGAGCAATTTTAAAAGTGATATGACAGGAGTCACTGGGGTATATCGGGCGCTTGTTCCGGGTGACTCCGAATTACGCTCAAAACCTATGTAACCATGGAGTTGGTCGTAAATTAGCGATCACTAGGGAGCTGAAGGCACTACCGTTCCCGCGATTCCTTGAGTGCGGGCCGGGGCGCTTGGGAGTGCCGCAAATGGTCTATTCTCGCTGGTACCGTGAACGATAGTTCTGAAGTAGAGGTCCAACGCCCGTCGTCCGCTGCCATCCGCGAGTCCCACGATACGCGAAACGACGCCATGTTGGAACGCACAGAATGCTTCCGGTTATCTGTGCTACCTTTTTTTTTTTCTTCAATCAACGTATTTGCAGCTTCTTGGAAGCCACAAAAAATAGGTTTCATATTTTTTTCTATTTTTAATATTGACTGTGTGCCTTCAATGACCCACGACTTTGATTAAATTTGGTGGTCGCATCGACCACCAAAATGACCACGGAAAAGAGAGTGAGCGCGACTCAAACCGGCCAGTTCTCAATCGGCGGTTTTCGGGCGGAAAGAAACCGAATTTCGAGCCGCAAATTCTCTTCTGGGTAGTTGGGCTCTCATATGTCACGTACAACTAAAAACCTCGGCGAGCATAAATATCCTGTCAGTGTCCCTTTAACTCGTCTTGAAAACGACATAAAACGCAAAGAAAATCGAAAAAACATGCAGCCGCTCGCCGTCGCCGAACGTCATTGGTTGGTCGAGCAGTGACGTCATAAAATGACCAGGCACGATTCTAATTGACCTTTCCGGAAGACCTCAGGAGACCTTGCAACGAGGGAAATTGTGGGGCGGTTCGTATGTACGCTCGTGCCGGCTCGAACTCTTCGTATATCCTGGTGGCGGCACGATTCATTCTTTGTTATCCTTAGGAGCTCAGAACACACGAGAAAATTAAGCGAACGAAAAGAAGGATTATTACAAACTCTGCTTTGCTTTCGTTCCGCCTTCTCTGCGTTCTGAAATCAAACCAATGCGAACTTCGTCTTCGCTTCTTGGATAATTCCACATGCCGGACATCTGCAACGTTACAATGCGTAAAAAGAACGCTGGGGGCACCAGGTATTTCCGGAAAGGTCTATTGCATCTTTCGCACAACGATCAACTGGCAATCGTACCAACTATACTTTATTTCTGCCTAAGTCCAGGCGCAGCCGATGCTACAAGCGCGAGCACATGGCTGTCAAGAGTGCTTGCTCTGCACGAGCCGCGCGTGCTTGGCAGGGACGCTGAAAGCCCGGAGCCGCGCTTGTAGCATCGGCTGCGTCTGGACCCAAGCTTTTCGTTTAGCCTCGCACCCAGCCACGTTGTCTCCCTATCCGGTATGCGTTCTGAACAAAGAGCAAAAGATTACATCCCCGAACAAGCAAAAAATCAGCAGAACCCATCCTTTGGGAATGATTATCTACGTTAATGCGAATAGCATCAAACGGTGCGGTGTTCTGCGCGTTCGTCAGGTGGCCGGCACACTCTAGATACGCCAGCCCACTCTTGAGACGATTCTAAATTTGTTGACACTTTCACAGCCCTGCGCACGATCTCCGCAGCCCAGCACGTGCGTTTGTGTCACTTAGGAAGGCGAGCAAAGCACGCGCCATACGCACAAACACTCAAAATGGTACCGACCAGACTTTCTGGCGTCTCAGCTAGTCTCAACCAACGGTACTCTAAACGGTTGTTTATATCTTTACCATAGGACGCGCTTTACAGCGCTGTCACGGCTACCGGTGCGCGCGTTCCATGCACGAGGGCTCATTCCGCTCTCGTGAGGGCTGAGCACGGCCGCTACATCACCCTCTCCCGAGCGCGGGAGAGGGTGAACGCTAGCAGCCGTGCTCAAGCTCTCACGAGAGCGATGCTCGTGCCCTCTGTAGCTATGGACAGCGCGCTAAGCGTGTCTATAAAGATATAAACAGGCGTTTAGATGCGTTGGACGACTGCCTTCATGGCTCTGTGGTTAGCGCGTCTGCCTGCTGATCAAAGGGTCAGCGGTTCGAATCCCAGCCGGCTGCCGGTCTTTTTTATTTATTTATCGACCCTCGGCGTAAGAGGTTAGATAGCCAGATACATAGACGAAAAGTGCGTGAAGTATCCAAAGAATGCTATTCGCATTAATATTCGCATTAAAAGTATGAGAATTGTCATAACAAGAACGACTGACGGTTGGAATGAAAATGTTAACACGTTCTACTGTCGAGGCAAGAAAGAAAGCGATATTTTCGCGGATACCGGAAGTTCCAGAATCCGAAGATGGCGGCGCCCGCCTAGAACGCGCGACGCGCTCTGCGAGCCGAGGAGCGCTCGTGAGGAACCTTTCGTGACGTCACGTTTACCCTCCTCCTTTTACTCTCCCGCTGCTGCGAAGGGGCGTGGTTTCAACGCAACGTCAGAGGCGTCTTTTAAGGTAATACGGACATGAAATAGCATGCTTATTTTGATATTCGTTATGCTTCAAGTGCGGTTAAAAATAATACAGTGTGTTTTAATCAAATTCCAAAGCGCCGAAAGCTTTTCTTGTAGAACGGAGTATAGAAGCTTCGCAGCAGCTGTGCATAGGTGCCGCCATAGCTGACCTTCAGTTTTTGTTTCCTCTTATTACGCTTACTTCACTTCATCATCACCACAGCAGGGCAGGTTATTGCCTCTTTAGATTCTACTGTGTGTCCTGCTCCCCAGCATTGACTTTGGGGAGGCTCGTCCACACCCGCTTCAGTGGCTCGCCATCTGGCTAAGACAAGACCAGGTCAGCAATGGCGGCTGTTTTTTTTGGCGCGTGTGCAAAGCGTCGCGGCGAGAAGTTTGGGTATCGCCGCCTGGTGGAATTTTTTTTCACAACACAAAGTGAGGATATTTCTACTTTTATCTGCTTGTGCAAGCAAGGTGCAATGCCAAGCTTCTATGCACTATGAAAATCAAAACATAACCGCGTGGGTAAGCACGTGCACTACCCATCGTGAGGAAACAAGAGCTCCCCTAGCGAGCTTCTCACCGCGAATAGGGGACTTTTCTTGGCATTTCTGAAGGTGTGGACCGCTTGAGCACAGCAGTGATCCGCGCTCAATGTGTGCGAGCGCGCACTGAGTTTTGGCTTTATTGTCAAGAAAGGTCGTCCCCTAGTATAGAATATAGTCGCACTAAATAAGCTACGCTTCAGAGTAACGACACTTGGCCATATTGTGGCTTAAAATCATGGCTGCCAGTTATCTGAAGCTTTATCTGAAATCGCAGGAAACGCTCTTCCGTCGTTCGCAGATGTTTAAACAGTTCGCAACAGAGCAAGGCGATGTTACACGAGCTTCCCAACACCGAATCTAATGCTGACAAAGTCGCACTTTTGAATCATGACGATCGGCAGTTGCGTCTGCTCTGTTGTGGGCGGCGCCCACAACAATATAGGGAACAGAGTGCCAATACTCTAAGCGTAGCTATAGTGGCTCTATATATACTCCGTTCATCAGCACGAGAGTACGAGGCTCGCTGCTTTGAGACGTTCTCCCGCAGACCGAGCACTCGCGCTAGAAATGCACTTCTCAAAGCCAGGAGCGCGAGCTAGCTCGCGCTCCTGGCTTCGGCTGCAGTCTCAGCTCAAGGGTGAACGGTGTAGAGAAGAAACGTTTGCAAACGGTGAATATGGCCGCCGCCATATTCCTGCTCGTGTGAGGAAGCACGTGAAATTGCAAGCCTGCCAAATCCACGTTTGCTGCACGTGCTTCAGCGCATGGGGAAAGCCGGGACACTATACATGGGTTGCACGTGACGTCATATCCTTCCTCCTTTCTGGTGGCCAAAACCTGCTGTTATACTTCGTTTCACCTTATGTGCGAGCGAAGGCAAAGCTGGAAGCGCGAGCACGAAAGCTCCGTGCGTTCAGGCTTTGCTCGAGCGCGCGAGCTGGGGACAAACGCAAAAAGCGCTGGTCTCGCGCTTCTAGCTTTGGCTTCGCTCGCAGATAAAGTGAAACGAAGTATAATGAAGCTGTGCTCACTCGTTTCCGCTCGCTCGCGACGCTCGTGTACTGCTCGTAGATTATGCACAGTAAACGCTACGCTCGAGGAAGTTCGCCCACCAGAAAGGAGGACCAAATTACGTCAGTGCAACCTATGTATACATAGGTTGCACGTGACGTCATATCCTTCCTCCTTTCTGGTGGCCAAAACCTGCTGTTATACTTCGTTTCACCTTATGTGCGAGCGAAGGCAAAGCTGGAAGCGCGAGCACGAAAGCTCCGTGCTTCAGGCTTTGCTCGAGCGCGCGAGCTGGGCAGAAACGCAAAAAGCGCTGGTCTCGCGCTTCTAGCTTTGGCTTCGCTCGCAGATAAAGTGAAACGAAGTATAATGAAGCTGTGCTCACTCGTTTCCGCTCGCTCGCGACGCTCGTGTACTGCTCGTAGAATATGCACAGTAAAGGCTACGCTCGAGGAAGTTCGGCCACCAGAAAGGAGGACCAAATTACGTCAGTGCAACCTATGTATGCTTGAAAACGTATATATACCTCGTTTCGCCTTATGTGCGAGCGAGGGCAAAGCTGGAAGCGCGAGTACGAAAGCTCCGTGCGTTCAGGCTTTGCTCGAGCGCGCGTGCCGGGGAGAAACGCAAAAAGCGCTGGTCTCGCGCTTCTAGCTTTGGCTTCGCTCGCAGATAAAGTGAAACAAAGTATAGTTCGCAGTGGTAACCGGTTTTCTTTTTCTCCTTATCTGCGAGCGTTGCCATAGTTGCCATGTATCCTGAAACTTTGCCTAAAACTCAGCAGCCCAACAATCAGCACTATTCAGAAACCAACCCTCTTTTGGGTCGTGGTTTCTGGAGGGAGGGACTCAGAACATGGGGAGACTCAATGGCGGTTGTCTCTTGTGCGAACTGGTCGCAAGTGCGCACGCGTCGTGTCGCTGCGTGGCGAGGAAGAAGGCTGGCAGAGACGCTTGCGGTGCTTGCAGACGATCGAAGTTTTCGACTCCGCAGCTTGTACTGCAAATGCGGCCCATAAACCAGGCGACTCCGATCGAACAGTTGAAAACACTCTGAGATCTAGCCACACTGGGCCAAAATAAAGAATTCAGTTTTCTGCGAAGTTACCACGGCCTTTAATACAGGGGAGAAGCGCGCAACTACTCTAGCCACAAGAAATCACAAGTGACGCGCATGCGCGATGAAGCACGCTCGGTTTGTTCTCGGTGTTACCGAGTAGCAAACAAAATCTTTGGTTTCATAATGAGCCTTGCGGAACTCCTCGCAAGGCTTAACACCATTCAATGTTGTCGCAGGCTGCAAAGATAAAGTGAGAAGGTGAAAACTAAAGAACACATAAAAAACGGTCGCAGAACGGTTTGAAGAAATGACAGAACACGTTCCTTGTAGCCGAAGCACGGGGGGAACTTGAGCGTGGAAAGAACACGAGATCACGTGAGAGCTGTCGGCGACACATCCGGGAACCCATTACGTTGGGACATGCCATCAGCCGTGAGTTGTTGAAGAGGTACGCCGCGTGTGAACAAAAGAGAGCTTTAACTGTCGGAACTTAAGGCACTGATCTTCCCCGTACAGTTCAACACGATGCACTTCGTCAAGAGTCCGGGGTAAGTGTCCTATAAACACCTCCTAGGACATACTATGCAAGATGTCGATGATAAATTTCATGACGTCACAAGGCCACACGTGAAACCTGATGGGTCAAAAGGCGCAATTTCGAGATCACATAGCCCTAACGTAAAATTTAGTTGTCTATATAGGACACAGATTTTGACGTCACGAGGCTACGTGTAGAACCGAATATTGATTAAGTGGCGCAATGTTGCTGACGCCAGGAGGCCGAACGTTGAACCTGCCAAAACGACCCAATGACGCGGCGAATCCTAGCTTCTTCTGGACCTGAATCGTTCACTCTGTCCTGACTCGCATTTGGTCTACCTCACGATGTGACGCAATTTTGCGATGATACCGTCCACCCTACAAGGCTGTGGTTCAGTAGGGTTCATAAATGGCCACGATGTCTTCGATGCCCCGGGGAAGCGTAATGGTGGATGAAGAATCACACTTGTCTTGTTCGGCCCGTCCGTTGCTGGGCCGCGTCGCACTCACTAGCACCGATTGTGAGCACCAAACGTCTGATGGAGGACCCACGTCACACCACTCGAAGTTGAGGTCGTCGGTCGAGGAGGCTCAGAAGACGAAAGGAAGCGACGGTGCTACCTCGGCGACAAGAAGTGACCCGCCAAGGCTTGCGCAGTCCCGTAAGCGCAGGACCCCGGCGTCGCTTCAACCATCTGAGACCCTTGACCGAACGGATCCTGACCCGCCTGGACCACGTGAGAGAACACGGGACCCAGCAGGGTCGCAGGAGCACGCGCAGAGCAGTAACCGTCGGCGTCCACGAAGCCTCCCGGAGCGGGGGAACGAAAGCGGAAGTCTGCCCCGTAGTTGTGGTTCCGGTACAGGTGATCCACCGCCGTTCCTTGCCGTTCTACGGGGCTGCCCATGAGGCCGCTGGCCGCGTCCAGTTCGTCGCGGCCACCGAAACATCCCCGGAACCGGTCCTGGTTGAACTGGTCCGCGAACCGGTGCGCGTTCCAGGAACCGGGGGCCGTCGGGTACTGGCCCAGGTGAACGTACGAGTCGACCGTGGTCATGGCGACGGCGTGCGCCGACGTCTGGCCACCCGATGGACCCTCCATGCCGCCGCTGTACTTGCACGTGGCTCGACTTGAGGCCGGGTCGTGACCTGCGCCGGTGACCATTGCTGCGTTAGACATTGTTCTGGGACGTCCGAGGTGCACGGCTAATGCGCCAGTTGTCTCCGATTATTTTCTGGAATTCGCCATTTTAGTGCTTAGTGCAGAGCGGGTGCCATAGGGAGAATTCACTGGCTGCCATAGCTGTGTGCGCGACTGCTGAGCGCGTGCAAAGGGCGAGCTTCCACAGTTCTTTTGCAACGTGCATTTCGCACCATCAAGACTGCCGGTCTTAGCAGCCCATTAATGTGAGCTCGGTCTGAGCATGCGCTCTAAACAGCACCCACAAATATGGCGTCCAGTGAATACCGTTTTCAAAAGCCTGTCCGCCATTGCTTGATCACCTACTCTGAGCATGTATTGGACACGAGGGCAGCGTCAGCCTTCGGTGAGTACTCGGATCCAATCACGTGCTTTGTGCTCATGGATGGATGGATGGATGATATTGGCTATGCCCTTATTAATGGATGGTAGCTTGCGCCACCTAGCCTGACAAAATGCTTTCCTCCGAAGAAATGGCAATAGACCCTTTCCTAAATTCAGTGCCGTCTGGTGGTTCGTATAGCAGTTTAGGTTTTGCCATATCAATGGCGGAAATGAACTTGTATCGGCACCGTCACTTTTACAAGTTAACGGCACGCAAGGAATTGTTCAATGTGAGTTTTTTCTCGATCACTTTCAGTTCGATGGTGACCAAGAACCTGCAGTCAGGACAAAGCTCCAACCCACTCAGACGCTTCGAGAACATTCTATACACCGAAGGGCTTTAATGCCGATTGTGTGCCGCCCGCAGATTGACTGAATCTGAGTTAGAAGTGAACGCTTACGTAGCTCTTGTGTTCCATTCCTTCGTAGCGTCGTACAAACCGCCCGAATGTACAGGCCTCGCATCATCCGCTTAGGAGCATCTTTAACGTCTACCTTTATCAGTCAGTAGAAGGCCGCCATTGGTATGGCACAGATGCCGTTCCACAGATGATGATAGTGATCAAAGTGGCCAGACTGAATTTCGGAAAGGGTCTATTATCAATGTATCTTGATGGACTTTTGATAATGGTGATAGCGGCCATTTGAAAATGCGGCTTAGTGGCAAGACACCTTCGCGTGCAAGCTGCACGTGCGTGAGGTTGGTCGCTATCGGTTGTTGCTCTTTATTGATCAAGCGGGACTATTGGTGATTTTTATCGCGCGTTTTTTGAACCTACTTTCACGGCATCTTCACCGCCAGGCGCTGTGAATATTTAATTCGCTCGAGAAGTCTGGCGAGTGAACCTGCCGCCACAGCTTTCTGTTCTAGCCGCGAGGTGCCGCCCATTTCGCTGTAGTCACCACAGTGAAGCGTCGGAGTAGGAGGAAAGGAGCGCGACTTAACGAGCCGAATGTGAGCTCATTCTGAGCATGCACTCTAAACATCGCCTTCAAACATGACGTCCAGTAAATACCCCCCCCCCCTCCCTGTAATCATCGACCGAGTAAAAACGACAGGGCGTGTCTTTCGAACGCCCTCCTGCAGCACGCGTTCCGTGCCTTCCGCCGTACCATAGCCTCCTCTATACTCGCAAAGCATGGCAGTTCGAAAAGGCAGCCACAAAGTGCCCGGTCGCAGATTTGGAGAGCGAGGATCTGGTAGCACAGAGCTTCAAAAAGCCATTTCTCGGGGAATCTGGACGTCAGCGCACAGCTTTTGCAGCGGCGAGGACCCGAAATTCAGTTCGCTCGGGGGAAGTGTGTTTCGGCGTCTCGCCGCAGCGGGGCGCCAATCACGTGGCTCTCCTCTCATCCGTTGTCTGCCGCTCCACCTTTTCCCATTTCGGCGGCCGCTTCTCGTGGCGATCTGCCCGGCTTTGTCAGTATATAGCAGGATATCAGACAACTGTGGCCTCCAGTGAATAGGGGCATACGATTATGGAGCTGGAGTGGTGGCTGAGGACGGCTCTCAGATACTGACCCCTGTGCTGAGGTGCGCAGTCGACTTGGAGAGCCGAGCCCAGGGCCAGGGGATCGTGCACCACCGAAGACGAGGTGACGAAGCGAGCCTGCTGCGGTGTGGTCGGAGGCGTCGGAGGACTCTGCAGTGACGGCACGCCCTGAAACACCACATTGGGCCCTCGTTAAGCACTCTGTCATGCGGGGTTAGTCGGTCAACGAGTAAAATAAATGTCCAAATACATGCGCGTGAAAACTGACAGGCTTTAACAGCCAGCCTGTGGCGACTGCATAGATGGACAGCGCTTTGTTTGGGCACCAAACTATAGACCAAGTTTACTCAACTCTGCAAAAACAACAAGCGCCGTGATGAGGCATCTCTGGCGCCGCTTACTACCCTTTGGAAATTTCGAAATGATGCATACATTATGTGCGTCCGCCATTAGTGGGTCGTGCAATGTGAGCACGCTTTGGGCACGAGCGCTCCGTTCTGTAGCATGCGGTGTGTAGCTGGGATAGAAGCGCATTCCACACGAGTGCTGCGTTAGTGCTCGGAGCCAACTCGGAACCAATCACGGGCTTCACGCCGGAAGCGATGAGACCAACTAATGGCGGCTGCGCATAATCTCTATCCGATCGTCGGCTGCGGTGCCCTACACGGCGAGCAAGTCGTGCAAGAACCCGTCCGCTGGCCGCTAATAGCGCGTTCACACTTCAGGATTCGCGGGCGGATGCGCGCAGGCAAAGCGGATTTTGGAGCCTGGTGGCGAAGTTGACTCGGCAGTGGAGGCAAATCTGGATATGAGTCCCCGACTGATCCAGGTTTTCCGCCAGCGACGAGTCGATTTCGCTACCGGGCTCCAAAATCCGCTTTCCGCCAGCGCGGATCCGCCCGCGAATCCGCAAAGAGGAGGAGCGGCGAAATAGGGTAAATACATGTGCGACCAACCCCAAGCTGTTTGTTCAAGGCCGCGGGCACTGGACTTTCCGTTCGTCGTCCCGCGTCTGCTTTTAGTCGACACTTCCCGAGGTAGTCCCCTCCTTTCTCAAAGGCTAATGGAACCGGTGGATTTTCGAAAGCCGTTGAAAAGAAAACACAGCCACTTCTAGGACTAGCAGACGACGCCGGCGTTGGTGCCCGAACGCGTGACCCAGACGCCGCTGCGCCTATAGTCGACAACCTGATCGCTCTGATTGGGCGAATAGGGTGGATAGAGACGAAGTCAGCGAGCCTTTATGGCTAGCCACTAGCCTTTCCAAAAGAAATCGGCGCTGTGGCGTAGACTACACCCGCTACGTAAGAAATAGACGAAGGTGCGCGCTGTGGTAGATATTTGAGAGTCACCACATTCCTGGGGCCGCTTATCGGATATCTATAAACTATTATAGGCGGCGTTCGCGATTTGAATAAATGAATTCTCGCTCTTCCCGCCTGAATGCAGGACAGAATCTCGTGTGACTCGACACGGTTTAAAACCGGCTAGACCACTGCGCCATTAGCACCGAATATAGCCTACTGGTAACGTAAGACTAATCTATAAGTAAAGAAAATAATCCTCACCTCGGCGAAAAGCCAGCACCGATCTCGCGTACCGTAACTTACAAACGGCAAAGGCTACCGTCCCAGTGAGACAAACAGCGTGTTGAAGGGATACACGTGACTGAGATGCGTGCAGCGCTGACACGTGCTCCGTAGGGTATGCAAAATAATTGTCTCTGTTTCTTCTTTTTCCGCCGTCCGATAACGCAAGTGAACGCTGTCAAAGACACAAGCAAAAAAAAAAAAAAAGCCACTTTTTTTTTTTTTTTTTTTTTTTACTGACGGGCTTTTAGGGGAGAAAAGGGACGTCTGCGACCGACAAAAGATGGTCCGAGGAAGAGGAGAGTTTTTCCTTGCCCTCTTTTCCGACTGCTTGGATTTCATTGTCGACCCTGTACTGCTGGTCAGGACTGTCACGTGCTTTGCCTCCTCTGCTCTGATTGGCTCTGAGGGGCCATAACGTTCACTCTTTGCCAAGTCACGGCGAAACAAAGTGCAGCTATAGGGTAGTCTCGTAGACGTTGAACGGTATTTATTGAATACTCTGTGTAAAGGGTTGGGGCTGGGTCGGCAGTACGGGACCATATTTTAAGCTTACGACTGCCACTTGGCCGCGACCAGTGTTTTCGGATAATACTATACTTCAATATGACGGAAACTTGATAATTGGACATAAGTACAAGAAGTGGTCTTCTTTTTGTATTTGGTCTACATAGATCAGCATGGGGATGTAGTAAGTGCCAGCTGCATGTGCCTTACCTGAGCCGTCCTGGCGTACGGAGACGTGGATGCCGACGAGCAGGGTCCCGAGCCGCAGTCCTGAAGGACGTGCCGCTGCTCTGAAGATGGACACGGCTCGGCAAGAAGACGCCGCGCACTCCGGTCGCTGAAGAGGCGGCTGCTGGTGCGGTGGCTGCTGGTGCAGCAGGTGCTGCTCCTGTTGCTGCTGCTGTTGCTGTTGCTGGTGTGACTGGTGTGGCGACAGGTGCGATGGCTGACCCCTGTTCCGGGAGGTTCATTCAGCACAAAGAAGCGGCGTTCATACATACATGCTTGCACTGACGTCCCATCAGCGGCCATTGTGGTGGCCATGCTGCTGAGCACGTACAGTGCTCAACGAAACAAAACGGACCAGCGGAGCGCGTGAACTCGCGCATATACGCTGTCTAGCGATGCAGAGTAATTAAAATGCGGAGACGTATGGTTACTCTACGCTAGAATAACTCTATATGTTAGCTGTATCACGATAGAGCAACTGTGTATGGTCCTCAAGTCACGCAAGCGCGGCTTCTACTGACGTCATATCAGCGGTCACTGTGGTGGCTACGGAGCGTACATATACCTTCCCCAGGCACATTTCGCTTCAACGAATTAGTTTTTTTTTTGTTTGAATGAACAAGCAGAAATGACCACTCAGCTGTGGGCGCGATAACTTTACGTGCAAGTCATGTATTTCCGCTGACAAGAAAGGATGGAGAGAGAGACAAGCAGACGCGATAGGAATCGTAAGTACGTAAGCGAGCTGTTGGGATGTGACATTTTGAGGCCGAATAGCAGGGTTAACCTGAGCCTTTGTGTAGACAAGAAAATCCACTCCCAAACTGCGAGTGTAGTGATAGGGTCAAACATGTTTCTCGCGAGGTAATGTATTGCGCTATTTTTTTCGGCGAACGTTTGTGACATATTTGCAGTTAAAACTCCGTCGTTTTTTTCACGGTTCCCGATTTGCCTCAAAATTGGCTCAACACACCAAGGAACACACATAAACTAAAAATATTAGGCCCATAAATTGTTTTTCGGGGAGTTTATTGGATTTAAAATTTTAGTCCTCACCCAACTTTTTTTTTTCAGAAAGAAAGAAAGTTTATATTGGCGACAATGAAAAAGTAACGCCAGCGGCAGGTAGGGGCTCACTCTTTGGGCGCCAGAGTATTTTCCCCAAGTTATTACAAAAAGTTTGATTGTGTAGACGAATGCTTCGGTAGGTGGCTCCAGCCATAGCCTCCTCTATACTAACAAAGCCTGGCAGGTCGTGCACAAAAAACAGCCGCCGAAATTGGAAAAAAAAAAAAAAAGAGCAGCAGATAACGGATGAGAGGAAAGTCACGTAACGGACGTCCCCGCTGCGGCGAGACGCCGAAACACACTTCTCCCGAGCGATGGAATGTCCGCTGCCGCTCCTCGCGTTCCTCGCGCGTCCTCGCCGCTGCAAAAGCTGTGCGCTCACTACCAGCTTCCCTGCTTCCCCGAGAAATGCTCTGTTCTACCAGATCCTCGCGCTCCGAATGTGCGAGCGGGTGCTCTATGGCTCCGTCGTCGAACTGCCAGGCTTTGTGAGTATAGAGGAGGCTAGGGTCCAGCACTCGCGCAGCGCAACGAAACAAGTGCGCGGCATACTCTGTTCCTAAACTTCCTGCGCGACCAGCTTGACCCGCAAGCCTGCCTGCCAGTCACGTCACTACACTGAAAAGCGTGGGTATATTTGAACGTTGGTTTTGGCATCGCCCTCATTTGCCGATTTCGCAGTAACTATTCGGAATCCAGAAGATGCTAGATAGCAAGCCAGAAAGGGAAAAAGGAGAGGTATTCAGGAAATATAGTTTGGGTAGCTAAAAAATCGCCGCATCACCCTTTTTAAAACACTTTAGGAAGTTTAGTTTCATTTTAAAAAAAGCACTAACACCCTCCAATTTTTTTACATTTTTTTTTGCCAGGCGATTTTTATGGTATCAGAAGAGTACCTAATTGATATTTTGCTACACCGTCACGTATATCTTAATAAAGTCAATAAACGCAACTGCTCATAATCGAAACCGAAACTGGATTGGGAAGGAAAAAGAAATATAAATGAGGAGAGGGTTAAAAAAAGTCACGTGGCGGTTAAAGTTTTTTTTCGATCAACGTATTTGCAGTTTCTTTAAAGCCACATAAATTGACAGCATATTTAAAAAATTTTTAATATTGAGTTTCTGCCTTTAATGATCCACAACTTTGATTATATTTGGTGGCTTGTGTCTAAACCATAGCAAACAGCACGTGACCAAGGAGAAGAGAGTGAGCGCGACTCAAACCGGCTAGTTCTCGGTCGGCGGTGTTCGGGCGGAAAGAAAAGGAATTTCGAGGCCTCAAATTGTGTTCTGGGTAGTTGGGCTAATCGTCATGTAGTAACAAAATTCTGGCGAGCATAACTACCCTCTCAGTGTCCTTTTAAAGGACACACTGACAGGGTATTTATGCTCGCCAAGGTTTTTATTTGTACATTACATATGAGAGCCCAACTACCCAGAAAACAATTCGCGGCTCAATATTCGCGCATCATTCTCTTCTCCGTGGCCCCAGTGCCGCTTTTTAAGGTTTAGACACAACCACCAAATATAATGAAAGTCGTTAGTCATCGAAGGCATGCACACACAAGTAAAATTAGAAAAGAAATATGATAGCCATTTTTTGTGGGTTCTAAAAAAGCTGCAAATGCGTTGTTTGGGGGAAAAAAGTATCACCGCCACGTGACTTCCGCCACCTCCTCCTCCTCTATTTCTTCTTCCTCCCCAGTCCAGTTTCGGTTTCGGTTTCGAGGAGTTGCGTTTTTCTGCCTTATTAAAAATGTACGTGACGCTGTAGCAAAATATTGAATGGGTTGTCTTCTGACACCATAACAAATCGCCTGGCAAGAAAAAAATCGGGAGGTGTCAGTGTCTTTTTGAGGACTTTTTCGAACCTGGAGCCGGCGGATACTGCGTGTCCGTGCTGGGTTCCGGTGGCGGTGGCCGACGCTCTGCCGGCCGTCCGTCCCTTGCCGGCGGCCGGGGCTGGCGCCGCGGAAGGCTCGAAGCCCTTGCCGCCTTCCTCCTCCGGGGCTGGTACTTGTAGTCTGGGTGGTCCTTCTTGTGCTTGCACCGTAGTCGCTCGGCCTCCTCCATGAACGGACGCTTCTCGTCGTCGCCCAGCACCCTGCACACACGTAAGCCCAGGCAGAAGTGCATCATCAGTTAGTTCCGTTTCGTTCAGTTTATTGTATCAGAGTTGACTGCAATCTTTATTTCAGACAAGACAGTCTGAGGGGCTAGGGCGAAAGAAGACAAAACTGTCTCCTGACGGGGCCAGGGTCCCTGCAAGGACTTTGTTAGTGGTTTTTAATTTGCTCCGAAGCTCAGCTGAATGAAACTTTTCTTTTCTTCGAATTTCGCTTCATTTTAAAATTTATAGGCGAAGTAAAATTACAAAAACAAGCGAAAAATAACCTCCTTCATGACGTCCTTGGTTGCTTGAGTGGCCGTGAACTGGAGGAGGGTGGTGAGCTCAGCGAGCGCTCACGGCTGCCGCAATCCGTGTCGACGGCGCGAGAGGGCGCCACTAAAGCATGTTCTCGATAGGCTGTATGCAGCGGGCAGCCAGAGCGGCCCTCATTGCATTTACTGCGCGATTAAACTCTAATTCGGCATGACACTTCATTGGCCACAAACGACAGCAAACACGGGGTAAAGGTCAGTTCAGAATGGGAGCCACTTCGCGCTGCCATACCGCGAAACGGCCAAACCGCAAGACAAAGCTTCTCGCCGAAGGCCTTCGGAACGCTCGGAGCCGGTCGGATCCTCCAGCTCATACGACCGCAGCGCCGCCGCGTATATCCGGGACGTTTCCGTGTCGGCGCCTGATCCCACTACTCCTTACTCCTCTCTAGCATGCGCCGCCTTTTCCACCGCTTGGTGGCGGGTATGTCGACGGGTCATTTCTTGTTTCCGTACTTTATAAACTGCATTTGTTTCTTTTCTGATCTAGAATACTGAACAAAAACTACTTTTATAAATAATTTAAACGATTCGCGCCACTTATATTTTGTATTTCGACTAAAAAGAAGCTTTTAGCGGCTGTGACCAGTAGTAAGCCCAGGACGAAAGACGTCACATATCGCGCGCTTTCGGTACTGCGGGTCGCCCCCGTCGGTGGAGGAGGTTTTCGCGTCGTCCGGTTAAAATATGACGCACTGATATTTAGTTGATTCTCTCCGTGCCCGCTGGCTTGCCCGAACCCCAAGAGACGTGGAAACCGCAAAAAAGGTAGACGCTTAGATTATGATTGCAGGGCCCCTTTAACTCCCGGTTACATCAGCCAATAGAAAAATGGAACGGAATCCTGAAAAGCATTTCAGCGAAGTGCATTGTGAGGGGGGATTTAGTACCAAGACAAAAACTGACAGTGAAGGTTGCCGAATAAAGCTTGGTTGACACAGCCCCGTTTTCTTACGTTACGTTACGACGGCTTACGTCCGCTTACGCCACGAATCACCGGCGGCCTGTGCTTCATATTAAGCGTGCATGGTTACCAACTCAATGTGGGATATACCTGACACGCGCCATTCGAGACACGAAAATTTCGGTGACTTCTACGTAACGTAATGACCTCTTCAAAGGGGTCATGAAACGATATCGGGTTGGAATGTTCATGACCTTGCAGAGGCGTACTGGTCCTAGTCTGGCCCAAGTAAACTCGCACAGACCGCCACTGATTCAGAAGCTTCTTTTGCCGCGGTGAAATCGCGAAAATAAAGAGGACTACAGGTTGGTTCACACTGGGGCATTTTCCTGCGTTACTTGACGACCACTTACGTCGCGATTCACCGGAACGTACGTGATTCGAATGAATTCGTGGCGTTCGGTTCAAGGAGTAACTTTGCACGCGACACACGTAGCACGAACTCCTCACGTAACGTCAGAAATCGTAACTAACCGCCCCTGTGCTAACCGACATTATTTCTTTCAGTCTTGCCTTCGCAAAGCCTCATGACGTAATTGTGGGATCGAAACAACCCGCCTGACGACAGCCGAGCGCGGTTTATGGATTGGACAGGAGAAGTGCGTGAGCACTCGACTTCGACTCCGTGACAATCAATACCTCGGCGGACACTCGGGTAGTGGCGCGTGTCCAACCACTTCGGTGATGAGAATAGCCGATCTCTATACTACAGTGCACGGTACTCTAACCAAATTACAAGGCACCAAGGATAAGGATCGGAAATTTGGGGTCCACTCAGTTCATCCTGAGATACTTCATCCCAGGACACTTCATCCCAGACACTTTATACCAAAGGTGTTTCATCCCAAGACGTTTCATCCCAAGATGTTTCATCCCACGAACATTACATGCCAGGATATTTCATACTTTGGAGTGGCTCTACCACACTTCATCCCCGGATGCGTCATCCCAGGAATGTTCATCCCGGTCACTTCATACCAAAGTAATTTCATCCCAAGATGTTTCTTCCCAAGACGTTCCATGCCAATGACATGAAATACCAAGGCATTTCATACCTGAATAATTTGGGACACCCACGAGTTGCTGAGCTCGAGCAAGAAGAAATCTTAGACTATTCTTGGCGCACCATCGAAGTCATGTTCATGTAAGATAGGTCGCATTTCGCCGGCTGCAGCACTTAAATGAACATCATTTTGGGGTGCTGCATAGCAATTGCCCACAGAGAACTCGATACTAGACTTCAGCGAAAGTCGGCCCATTCCACCTAAGAGCCTTTCTTTTTCTTTTTGTATTCTTCTCTCTCATTCATTCACTTACTTCGATCCCTATTTGCAGTGCTGCTGTAATGGTCAGATTTATTTCTTATGAAAGCTGCAAACCGCAACAAACCGCAATACTGGGGATCGATGTACTGAAAACGGCCGAAGGTATCGTTCCAAGACAACCTTTCACCAGAATTATGAAAATTTAAAACTTTTATTTACAATAACCCACCCATAAGAGCAAAACCTTAACAAGAGGCCGAAATTCGGGCAAATACGCTCTTCTGAGCACACAATTCTGGCCAATACACATCAAGAATCGCCAAGTACGTAGCACGAGCACGCACTGAGAAAGCTGTCTGCGTCTCTGTTGTTATAGTCATCCAGGATCCGGCATAGACGCTTGTTGACTGCTCGTACTCCTTCTTCGTGTATAGCGGTGGCTCATGACCCACGTCCAGCTGAATGGCCATCGCGTTCACACGGACTTGTTCGGAGAGAAGCGCATCCAACAACTTGAATACTGTAGGATGGGATGCACTGATAGAATTTGAAAGACCCGGTGCCAGCTTTCAACGCTATTGTTGGTTCTGGGAAGGCTGACCTCTGTCACGCGCTTGCAATTCCACATGGATATTGGGAACCTTGGGTCCTGTGGGGTCGACCCACCCAGGTATTCTCAAAGTAGTCTGGGAACTCTTGGTGCTGTTCCGTGCGTCCAAACAAGTCCAGCAGCTGTCTTGCGAGCATGCGATATCTGTCGTAGACGTCGGAAACATCGGGATAGCTACAGTGCGATAAATTTCTTCAGGATGAGATGGTAGCTGGAATCATCAATGAATCGCGTGTGCATGCCGAGCTCTTGAATTCGGCGCCAGATGCTTTGCGAAATGAAATAAGCATCCATGCACCTCGACGTCAGGAATGCATTGCCCAGCATTCTCTTCAGCCTTTCGAGTCCATCACTACAGTGTGCACCTGTCGTGGGCTAAGAGTGGCATTGTCAATAGCCCAAGTAGCATGCTCGTTGCTCTCTTGTACGTCGCTTCGCGCCCGTTTGGCAAGAGGCAGTAAACAAGTGGAAGCACCCTGCTTTAGTAGAGGCCATGTACAACCCAAAGCTGGTAAAACATCTCTGGTGCTACTTTAAATGTGCCGTCACACAACCAGGTTTCGCAGGTGGTTAAGCGGCACAGGTCCGATGCTACAGGTGAAAATTATTATTCTTTCCGAGTCAATAGAGCCCGTGTCCCCCACGAGAAATACTTCAGGTGACGCTGTTCCTGTCATGCGCAGGTGTTCAGGTACAATAATGTCTTCGATCTCGCGGGGAACTTGAGGCTGCACCATGGGCTTCGGTCGAACGCTGTTCACCTTCCCTTCCAGTGATGACAGCTTGGGGAGCTTCGCGATAGTGGCCGGTCTTGCCCCTTGTAGGTGGCAGGCGGCCACGACGTTCCGAGGGTGTGGTGGGAACGCTTGGCTGCAGTTTTGATCTTATCTTGTAAACTCGCCGCAGCGACATTTTCTGGACTCGGTAGATGGCAAGTGTGTCCTTGTGTCGCAGTGGTCGTCTCACCTACGGTAACAGCTCGTCCCCGGCAACCCTCCTGGAATTTCGTCACTCGATGCCGTCTTCTCGTCGTTGGTCCTGTGCTTGGTGTACAGGTAACCTGCTCGAAGCAGAGCTTCGGCGATCCTCGACGAGAAGCCAGCAAAGGTGGCCATGTTCTATAAACAAACTCGATGGCAATCAATGAGTCCGGCCGGCTGAACTGTTCGACTGATGGACTCGATGCCAAGTGCAGGACGGTCTTACGCGGCACGGGTGACAATAGAAGAAAGACGAAGTGCATATGTCGGCTCCGCGCGTGAAAAACCGATTTTATAACTTCTTCTTCTGGGCAGAAGGCTTTAGTGGTATAAAATATCCAGGTATGAAATGTCCTTGGCGGTATGAAGCGTCTTGGGATGAGACGTCTCGGGATAGAACGTTTCTGGTATGAAGTGTCCGGGATAAACAGTCCTGGAATGAAATGACCTGGGATGAAGTGAGTGGCCCTTTAACGGGCTGAACCGTATTGGACTATTCTGGCATCAAACGTCGTGGTATGGATTTATCATGGGATGAACTGTCTTGGGGTGAAACATCCTGGAATGAAATGACACTGGTATGATATGTCTGGGATGAACTGTCCTGGGATGAAGTGACTTGGGATGAAGTGTGGTAGAGCCGAAATTTGATCTACAGCTCACGCTCGCCTTCCTGAATGCACGTGCCATACGTGTTAGATTTTTGTCAGAAACGTTACTGTTGCAGACGCAAGAACGTGTAACTAAATTTGCAGCGTGCTCCCGGGGTGGGTGGGTAATTTAATGGAAACATCTATAGACCATCAAACAAATGTCAGCCTTTCCACTTTGGTGAAGAAGGAAGACCAGCGAAGCTGTACTATGGTGGGAATGAAGTATTTATAAATGTAAGGATTAAGGTGTGATTGGGTAATTGGTTATTTGAACGATTAAAGAATCAGACATATATATAACGATCCGGGGTTGTTATTTATTTCGTAACCACAGTGACCATGGCCTTGTGATCGCTGTGGTACACCGCCATAGGGTGTACGCTGACGGCAGGCACGTTCTTCGTGAAGACGAGGTCTATACACGTCCGATGCCTGGTCGTGGGCACCGTAGGTTCGTTCACACACGCAAGCCCGAAGCGCTCGAGCATAAACGAAGTGAACCACTTTTCCTCCTGGCGTGCAATGTCAACGTTAAAGTCACCCGTCACTACGGCAGACGTGTCGTCGCCGAGCATGACCCAGCCGAAGACGTCCATCATGAATGCTTCAATGTCTCTCTTGGGCGTCGCGGGGGGGACGTACACGACGGCGACCACCGGACCATCGCGCACCTTGACGGAAAGGCTGGAAAGGTTGCCGCCATCTATGAGCGACGGCGGCAACCAGATTGGTTGTCTGGTTGCCGCCGTCGCTCATAGATGGCGGTAGCTGTCCAGAGTTTTGTGTAGTTTTGTGTCGACATTTGTTTGGTACCGGACACGAAACTGGGGAAACTAGCCCTTAACAGCTCCGCTGTAAAGAAAACGCTCCTGGGGCCTTAAAGGGGCCGTGCAAGGACCTTTTTTACTGTTTTCTTAATTTGCACCGAACCTGAGCGCACTGGAACGTACTAACTTAATGAAACTTTCCTTTTCTCGAATCTCGCTTTATTTTAAAAGTGATAGGCAAATTGAAATTACAAAAACAAGCAAGAAATAACCTTCTTCATGACGCCCTCGGTCGCTTGAATAGCCGTGAACTAAAGGAGGGGTATAGTGAGCTTAGCGAGCGCTCACGGGTGCCGCACTCCGTGTCGGCGGCTCGAGAGGGCGCCACTAAAGCATGTTCTGAATAGGCTCTATCAAGTGGGCAGCCAGGGCGGCTCGCATTGCATTTGCTGCGCGATTAAACACTAATTCGTCATGACACTTCATTGGCCACAAACCACAGCAAACATGGGGTAAAGATCAGTTCAGAACGGGAGCCACTTGGCGCTGTCGGGGGTGCCATGTAGGTTCCCATGTGCTCTCTCGGAGGCCGCTTTCCCTCCCTCTCTCCGCTGACATTAGCGGGCGTTATGCTGCAGCTTAGAGCCGAGCGAGGTCACGTAAGCTTTTCGCCGTAGTTCCTCGGCTGCCACTCGCGGCTGCAGGTGGGGAAAAAGCTCGACTTTTGCTTTGCGGTTATGCAGCGGAATCGCGACATCTTTTTTGAATGAGGGAAATGTTTTCTCTATCCCCCGGGACACGATACACAACGTAAAAATGACGAAATGCTATTCTTTTAATCTTAAAATTGTTGTACCCCCTTTTAAGTCGACGCCGGCTGGACACCTAGCTATACACTTGAGAGACTGCAAATGCTCCCCAGCGTTCAGCCAAACTGAGAGTCCACAAGCGGTATCATAACCGGAACAGTAGAGAGATTTTTGAGTCCCACACCATCAGAGCTAAAGGAGATACGTGCATTAGTGCACCATGTATAGAGCTGCCCGACAAAGAAATGAACTACCTCAAAACTTCTTTTCACGAAAAAAAAAAATCGTGACGATTTTTTAAAGAATTTATGAAACATTCATGTTTTATTTAATTTATGTGATGTCCAAAAAGCTTCCTTGTTTACACTTTCTTTTAAATTATTATAACTTCTTTCTGTCTTCTGTACTTAACACAATTCTCACTTCTTCCTTGTCTTTCACTACTAACGCATTAAAACTCTGAACCGCGCACCGCGGTCAGGCGAGCCTACTCTCCAGCCAGGACGTTCGCTGCTGATCGAACAATGTTGCCAAGCGTCTCTTGCCGAAGCATACACCACTGAGCGCAAGAATAAATGAAAAAAATATATATATTTATAAAACATGCAGGTGTTGCCATTGGGCAGTTTGATACTTTAGACCCATGTTACGGATAAAAAAAACAGGACGCGGGATGGCCAAAAAACATGCTTTTCGTGCAAGGCTCGTCAAATTATGAGGCGCTGGAGAAATGCAGCCTTCTGCGTTAAGTCCTTATTTCGAACTCTTTTGTTCGCCTTCCGCCCATTGAAAAGCATGCGGGAAGGGCCTTAGAACGCACCTGGTATCGCTGCGCCGCAGCGTTCTTCCGCAACATGAAGTTCGTCTGCGTTCCTCGCCGTCACCATGGCAACGAACGCCGAATGAATGGAAGCACGCACGCTACCGCCGCGTGAAGCCAGCAACAGCTGACGCCATTTTACGAACGCCGTCTGCTGCAAAGCCGAACGCGGTATGTCAGATCAGCCGCCTCCGCCGCCGCGCCGCAATCAAAGACGACGAAGCTGGACACGCCGACGGCGAACGGGCGAGCAACAGCACCGCGAACGACTACAACGGCGAATTATGGGATCAAAGGCTGCTTTCGCCGATGCGCCGCTAGCAAAGACGACGACGCTGAGGCACGCCGACGGCGAATAGGCGAGCACTAACAGCACAGCGAGACGATTACAACGGCGGCATTTATTGGGATCAAAGGCGCGAAATAAGCAAGAACAATTTTTATTTGAATCACAACACGCGATATCCAAGTTGGGGACCACATACCTTTGCTGGATGCTTTCCGTGAACTCTTTTACGAGATACGGGGTGCCGCGCACAGAACACAGCTCCGTTTGCAAAATATGGGGCCCTGAAAGAGCCGTTTAGACGCTACCAGAACCTATAACTGACGTAACGAGCACTTGACGAGCGGTTGGCGCATAAGTCGTCTTTATGCACGCAGGCGGCGACGGCTCAGCGCAGCGAATCACTCGAAGTCACCGGGCCGTCAGAATCCTCATCCTCCGCACTATAGGAAGGTCCCTGTCTAGCGTCGGGGCTGTGATTTTGGCGGCCGCGGCGACGAACGACTGGAATCTATCTGTGTTTCCGCGCGTTCTCTCTCTCCAAAACATGAACTTTGCAAGGTGACCAGTGAAATGGTGGCATCGCGCGTCCAGATGGAAGACAGTTTTGACGTGGACCGGTGCCCCCACCGTATGCTGTGCGCACCAGTGTTCGGGTCGACAAAGTGCAGCTGTAGTTAACGGTGAGGTGCGTGAAGCGAGGCGTCATCTCGCAAGCTTGCGATAGTCAGCCAACAATCAGTGATTATTCTTGTTCCAGGGCGGACCCACTTGGCTATTAGGCCCTCCCAGTGGTTTTTAGCGTCTACGGGTCTCCCTCGGGAACAAGAAAGCAGCACCCGCTCGCCGTCGCTCCACACTGCCGCCGAAAAACCCCTGGCAACGGCCTTCCAGTTTACCCGCCGCGATAGGCACTTTCGCACGCCCGGAGCATACTCGTCGTCTAGTTCTACAGTCACGCCTCTCGCCACCAACCATGCACTGAATGCTTTGAAACGGTTTTTCACACACAACCTCCCGACAAAAGCTCGCCCAATCCAGTTGCGTCTCACTTGCGATATCGACCTCCACTGAATGACGAAGCAGCACGGTAGGTTCTGGCACCGGAGGACGTTTTCATGAGCTGGAGAAGCGTCGGGTGCGATCGCTTCGAAGAAGACCGCCCGTACCGAGCACGTAGCCCCGGCAACTGAACTTTGACCGGCTTCCTCTTGTACACCTCACGAGTCATCCATACACGCACCACGCGTGCCCAACGTCCCGCAGATCTATCCGGACTTGCCGAGCAATCATCACGAGCGCATTCTGAATTTGCAAAGCCAGAGCCAGGGGCAGTTGAACGCCATGGCACTGCGTCGCGGTACCGGCGTAACTGTGCCGTCTTCATGTTTTCATGAAAAGATCATCTTAGGCGCAAGTGTTGCTTCAGCGCGTAGACTACTCCTGGCTCCTGGGTTTTCGTGCGTGTCAGAATGCAATGACAAATCACGATAGATGCCATGATCTTCTACCTATTACTGTGTGGAAAACCGGTCAAGGAACGATCCTCATGTACCTCCAGCAAATCGTCCTCGATCGTCAACAAGTGAAGCACTGATAGACAATGACAGCCAGTGATGACAGACTAGAACGAGGAGTTGACGTGAGTTTTCACGGTGATGGGCGATGGCGAATTTTCTCTTCCGTGGGTAAGTGTCCGCACTGGTAAGAATAATCACTGGTGTGGGCAATATCACCGAAGATGACTCCTCTGCTACGAAGCTGCTGTCGACAGTGACAACGCGCACTAATACGTGGAGAGCCCGTATAACCTGATGCAAAGTTGTTTTGGAGAGGAACTGCGCTGAGAACTGGTCGTTGTCGTTAGTCGCCGCGTCTATAACAGCCCCGGTACGCAGATGGACACTTCCCTGAATAGAGGAGGGATGGGCTCTGACGACGCTGAAAGCTGTTTTATCAGTCAGCCGACAAAGCCCTTGCGATGCCCCGCAGGCAACATACTATATGGGTATGTTCGTTACGTCAGTATGGGTTCGGTAACGACTAAACAGCCCTCAGGAACTACATATTGCCGAACGAAGCTTGTTCTCTCTCTATGAAAGGCAGAACGATCCGGCGCGGGCGCGCAACAGGCGGCGCTGTTATTCAGAAATTGTTCTTCATGCTGATCAATAAATACCGCCGTTGTAATAATCTCACGGCTATTGCTCAACCTGTTCACCGTGCGGCGTCGTCGTAGCGGCTGTTTGTCCCCGTAAATCGCCTGCGTTATGGCATTAATGACCTTTCACCTATTGCTGTCGATATAAACCGTCGTCTTTAAACGCGCGGCAGCCTCGACGCCGCGTTCGACGGCGAAAATAAAATGAGCGTCAGCGCTGGCTTTCACGCATTGCCGATGTGCCTCCATTCATTCGGATACCATGTGTGAGCGAAGTACAGGTTTCAGCTTTCGCTGTTAACGAAGAACCTTTGCTGACGCTGCAGAATACGTTCTCTTACGTAACCTCGTAGGCGGAAGAAAACTGAAGTTCAATGAGACTTGTTTGCAGGCTTCAACGCCTGAAGACTAACCACTTCAGGTTGGTTGTAGTTTTTACCTGACATGGTCATATCAATGTGCAACCATTGCATCAACGATGGCTGCGCTCGCTGGCTCTGGCTTCCACGTGCTGGGCGAGGCTGCGATCGTTAAAGTCGGCACTCCAGCGCCAGCATCGCGATCACCACGTTGACATTTTATGAATCTGTGGATACCTCCTGCGTTCCGAAACGGTAAATTATGCCGATAATCCTGGCGTCGGCGACTGGCAGACGCCGCCATCTTGTCATCGCACACCCCAGTGACGTGCCCCTGGCATGCCCTGGCGCACCCCCAGCATGGCGGAAACGTTAGGCGGCGCCAGCATCACCCAAAAATGGCGGCGCACCTGGGGCCCTTCTTGCAAATGGCCTGCGTCCATCAGAACAGGGGATCGGTGGCCGAGCAGGCTAGCGCAGCTCCGGAACGTGGAGCGAAAACTCGCGCTGCGGAACCTATGAGCCGATATTTATTTCTTCCTTTTCCTCATAGATGGCGCAGGGTACTCAGGGTATGGTGCCTACATGTCTGTCCTGTCTGTCTCAGGGTGAAGACATCGGTATTTGCCGCAGATGTTCAGCGCGTGGCCCCGCTCTCGCGCACTCGGTGCGTGACTTGAGCAAATGGCGTCTGCATTAGCCAAAGCTACGCGCTCGAGCTGATTGACACCAGTTGCGTACTTCCAGTCATAAAAAACGATTAGGCATAAAAGAATGGCGGGGATGTCACCACTCAACAAGAGCGCGCGTGTGTATGAAGGCCTCTACCCGGAACAACTGAGTTTATGCTCGCAGCTGCGTACAGGTCGGGCGCTCGAAGGGTGGGCTCGGGACACAGGCTGTGAGCCGCCGATCTCAGTTAGATCTTCGCTCTGCGTCTCTTACCGCTTCGGAAGGGCCAACGGGCGGCGCGAGATACAGGCCAGTACTACAAGCCCATGATGTTTGAAAAGTAGCGCAAGGTGCGTCGGCACTTTGAGCGTGCAACCTGCAGCCTTTGGGAAGATCATGGCGGCACAGCGCAGCACTGGAGCTGGAATTTCAACGCCATATTTCTTCCCAGAAGTGGCTCGCAGTGCATTGTCTCGAGCATTTCACCAGCAAACGAATGGCGCGCACCGATAGGGCTTTAGCCAATAGACCTGTACGCTGTACTTACCCAAGCATCAAGGAGAATGCAGGGATTGGTGTTCCACGCGCCGCACGTGCTGGCCTCAGCAGTAGTAACTTTTCTAAAGCAAAAACCTAAAACAAATGGCATCTTGCGCGTTCGTCAATGCTTTCTTTTGGTTATTTACTTCGAATCTTTTATACAGGAAAGGCGTGCGCGTGTGGCGCATTAGACACAATCCCTGCATTCTCCTTGATGCTGGGTAAGACAGCAAATGGTCTATACATACGTAGATATGACTTACATAACGTAGATAAGTTCTGATTTCGACTGGATTCGAAGTTCCAACCACGTTCGAAATTATCATAGTTCAGGGTGCGACCGGTCAGCCGCTTGGACTAACACGAGCTCATTTGGCACGCCTCACAAAATTCAGATTCAAACGTATACGTACCTTAAACAACACGCAAACGTTGGTTTGCAAAAAAAAAAAAAAGTGTAGTAATTTTAGAAAGCTCAAATTAAAACTGAAAAAAAAAAAAAACCTCCTTGAATTGGGTACGCTGCGAAAAAACATGCATGTGCGCAATTGAATCGCTTCGTTTCTCGGCTGGCGCTGTCATTAAAACGCCACTCTATCAACAATTCTGT
>JAZHYW010065905.1:0-15348 GCA_037355805.1 Ixodes ricinus
GTTGCACGGAACGACGTTCCAAGCGAACGGCGTTCCCGGAACGCGTTCCTTTTAGGAGGAACGAAGGGAACGCCGCCGTCCCATTTTTGCATCGCGGGAACTGGAACGGGAACGCGTTACATGTTTGGCTGGAAGCGGGAAGAGTAACGGTTGCTCCTTTTTTTCGTTCAGTGCACTTTTATTTTTTTACTTTGTCAGAACAGGGAAATTTAAAAAGTATAAAAACCATACCTCACGAACATATTGTTTTTAAGCTGTTAACTTTTTGGCTACTTATCTTAGGGCTTATTTTGTGTGGTCCTCGCTTTCTGGTGACAGTCGGGTGCCGGATAGCCAGTGGACATTGATTATGTTTTGGCGCGCCGGAGATCATGGTACAAAGCAAACCTTACAGTCGCAAGAAAAGACACCAGAAAGAGGGACGTTTCAAAGTCAGCTACTTTCTTTGCCCCCCCCCCCCCCTTCCACGGGTCCTCATACCCACAGAAATCTAAGGCCGACTAAAGACATTTCTCAACTTCCATGTAGCGACCTCCAGGTTACAAACAAAATCACAGGCTACCAGACATCGAACGCACCCTTTGTATCCCGAACATTGGTCACCTAAAAGATGCACAAAAATTAACCTCGATTCCTTCTCCCCTTGTCCTCGCCTTCAAACTGAACAACGAATCCAACCTTCACGAAGAAGAACTGGTAGTTTCCAAGACTGACCTTCCAAAAGCCCTATACCCTCTTTCACTTGCTCGTCTTGCGGACAGCAACATCGAGAAACAACTGTTGTTAAGTTTTAACACGGGACTTTGTTAGATTGAAACGTGAATTTGTTCTAAACGCTCGTGCCATGTGGGGTACCATACATTTGGCTTGTCTGAAACGTTCATCACAATGAATATGGTTAAAAGCTGAGATTTTTAAACTTCAATATATCAGCAAATAACACCCGATTCGCTTGTTTTCTTCTTCTGGTGCCCTTCCATCACGGCATATAAATTTGTATGTACCCATTTGATGGGATAGATAAAAAAGCTTTGTAACTAAATATGGTAGTCAGCAAAATAAAAAGTAAATGTAGTAACGATGGTTCCATTTTTAACTGTAACGGGGACGAGTTCCTTTACACCGCGTGGCTCTGGAGCCTCTGCTGTTTCAGGATTTTAAAGGCGGGGAGGAGTTATATCACCCAGATAGACAACCCACGTATACATAACTTAGTTCCGCTCAGCCGGACCCGCTTTAAACTTTCGGCGAATGAAGATCCGGCAAATGCAGTAAAACCTCGCTGCTCTCTGGGCACTGCTTACATTAAGGTGACTGAATAGTTAGTAACCTGAAAATCTGAAGAACTACGTTAAAACTTTGAGGACGCTTAAGTTTTGCCTTAAAGAGTGGAACGCGGTAAAGTTATTAGGCCCCGTTCGCATCGCCTTCGCATTTGCCCTTCAAGCGTGCCTTGCGTGGCCTAGGCAGTAGCGTGGCTGGCTAGCAACCGAATGGTAGTGGGCTTGAATCCCGCCTAACAGTCTTCAAATTTTTTAAGGCTAATAAGTTACTTTAAAAAGTGAAACAAATTTGAGTCCTGCGGCGACCTCTGATTCGCATTACATGTCATGTTTTAATCACTTTCATTTTACGCGTGACGTCACGCTTCACGTGAGCGTTGTGGGTTGCTTGAAATTCCCGCGCGAAGTCATGTGGCTGTGACGTCATGACCCATTCGACCAGTCAGGATTTTCGCGTCACGCCACCGACACCGGCTTTTTTGCGACACAAACGTCTAACGCTATCGCGTTAATTTTTTTTCATTTTTTCATGTATTGGGAAAGCTTAAATATGGGCTTTTAAATGTTGTAGAGTAAACAACCTTCGGTTTGTTTTGCGATGTTCACTCGTACAATATCTTCACACTAATCAGGTACACCAACTATTCGTAATATAACTGTTTGCCAGCTTCACATCCTTGATTCATGTTTGTTTCAGGTGTCCCGGCGTTAATGACGAAGGACAAACTGACGCGCGTACGAAGGTAGTTCATTGTTCACCGGGACTTTTATTCAGACAGAAATAAAGAACCCGGCAAGTTTGTAACTTTGTTTGTTTTTGAAACTATTCCTCGAGCGCTTCAAGGTACCGCTGCCATCGTCCTGGCAGCTCCCTATTTTTAATTTTTACGTCAATAGAATTGGGATGCGTGACTGCAGTGGGACTAACGTGTCCGTGTGGTTAATATGTCATCGGATTTCGTCTTTCGACAAACTGTTGACACCATTCGTACACTCCTGTCCGTGACATCGTTTCTCCTCACACTGCACATACAATCTTTCAAAATTGCATCTGTTTCAACTTTCTTCTTTACCACATATTTTGTTATGCACCACTTCTCCAGAGCTACAAACACATGGTTCGCCGCCATATTAGCTGAAACTACTCACTATGCATCGTCAAATACGTCCCTCCGGACGCAGGATATAAAATAAGGATTACCTTGACGTTCTTGGCAAGTTTAATTTTGCTACACTCGTTCTGCGATTTTTACGCACAAAGGTCTCGGTCAACATTGAACGAGCTTTTTCACTCTGCCTGTTAAAATATAACACTGTAAACGTTATTTAGTGTTTCGAGGCTATGCACTGACTGGAATCTAAACCAAGAATTGTGGAATGGACTTACCACCAGCACGTTTCCTGTACCAGCGAGTTGGACCAGTGAGGGGATGCCGACTCCCAAAAGAAGAGCTGATAATGTGTTAAGGTTTATAAAATCGAAGTTTCACATGACAGCCGTTATGGTGTATGCCAGACTAACTCTGTATGCAAGGTACACAACTATAAACTACCGCCCTTACAATTGTAGCAAATATAACTTATTTGTTTTTTCTAAAGTATTGCGGGTTCGGAGAGAGAACGCGTGCGCTGAGTGTATGACAATTCTGCATCATGATGGCTGCACACAATACTTCTCTGCATATTGATAGCATGGAAGCTGTTTCATGATGGGCTAAAAGATGGAGGTGTGACATCGAGCAAGAGCGATCCCGCGCAACGGCCTATGGAATCCACCCTGAAGAGTTGACGGCGTCTACGTTCCCGCAAAACTCCTAGGAGAGCCATTCGCTGTAAAGGTATAAACATATTTGCAGCGATTGGCTATCGCAAGTAATTTGCGGAAAAGTTGACGCAGTGTGGAGTATCACTTGAACGTCGACAGCGGCGCAGTAAGTGTCGCGAGCTGTTCTCTCCTTGACACTCTGACCGCGCACTTTTGTCCGCTTGATGAAGTAGAGGGTGTTACTACTGTCGACTCACATCGGATACTTTGTTCTATGGGCCGAATCGCGAGACAATAATCGCCCAAGCGATTGCCGCACCTGCCCTTCTTGTTGGGCAACTTTGGTAAAAGCGCTTTGTATTTCTGTCGCTACACACAAAAGTTACGCGCGGAACCATCAGTAATTTTTTTTCCATAAATACTTCTCGTTCCGTACAAAAGGGATACTCAAGCAAGGTGTCCCGAAGCAGGCGGAAATGGACATTCGTGGGTAGCCCTTTCGTGCGATGTCTCAAGTTGGCCAAAAATCTGCAAAAAAAAAGAAAAACAGAAAAAGAAGAGAAATTAGTGTCATGTTAATGTGCACAAATAATAATGCTGTATTCACACGACATATAATTATCTTCGGAGAAAACCTAGTACATCATTGGCCTGAGAGGGGGAAAGGCCGCGAGAAGGAGGAAGTGGTGAAGAAAATCCGAGCAAGCATTCGCCGGACGGAGTCGCATGCAGTTCAGTCGGCGTGTTTTTCCCTTCCTTGAACGTGTTTGTAGACTTTCGGGAACTCATAGAATTTAAGGAAGGAAAGAGAAGAATATAAGAAAGGAACCCCGCAGCTAAATGCCGCTTAACGTAATCCTTCCCCAAAATGAAGACGGGTGGTCACTCCGACGGGACGACGGGTATTCTTTCGGCAGGTCGCAGATTCCACGGGGTTCCCCGCGAGCTCGGGTGATTAGCGAACATCCGCGACGCGGCGCACGCGACATGAAAACTCGATGACGTTTAATTTCCTCCTCGGAAAAAAAGCGCCGTCTTGCGAATGCACCATGAAGCATGGTCGCCGCAGGATATCATATATCTACTATTTTTTGAAAACATCATAACAAATTCTTTTTTATGATTATAATGCAAATAAATGCAAAGGTGCAAGCGAGCGGGACAAGAATAACGAAAGTGCTAATCCCTGGAGAAGGGAACAAGGGGGACAAAGGACAAACAGAAATCTCCAAACACAGCTAGGTGACTGGTGCGCGACCGAAAAATTCCGTCTGGTCCGGGTATGGAACCCGGAACCTCTCTATTTCCAGTAGAGCACTCTACCAACTGAGCTAACCAGGGGTTAGACGTCAGTAGAGCAGATGGGTTTTATCAGCTGCCACCAGTCTAACACCAACAAGGGTGAAGGGCTTGCATTTTACGGTTATGATTATATTGCAAATAAATGCAAAGGTTCAAGCGGGCTGGACAAGCATGACGAAAGTAATCCCTGGAGAAGGGGAACAATGGGGACAAAGGACAAACAGAAGTCTCAAAACACCACTAGGTGACTGGTGCGCGACCGAAAAAAAACCGCCTGGTCCGGGTATCGAACCCGAGACCTCTCCGGAGATTTCTGTTTGTCCTTTGTCCCCCATTGTTCCCCTTCTCCAGGGATTACATTCGTCATAACAAATTCGTTGCCGAAGTCAGTTTCTGAGCATGCAGGGTCACCTAAATCCAGCAACGTTTATACAAATCTACTTACCAAGAAGTCCATTACCCCATGCAAGGATCGTGAGTCCCAGAATGGCGTCACTGATGTTGAACACAAGCCCAACGGCCTGTTGGTAAGGAAGAATAAACGCGTGCCAAGCCTTAGTAAAACGGGTACACCGCATATCAAAATAAAGACACGAGCAATACTTGAGAGGAAAACAACTCCCATAGACGTTGAAATCTTAAGAAACGCCGAGCGGGGTTTATTCTGTTTACGCTTCGTGACTCGCGGTTCGTATATTCAAAAATCTCATTGACCGCGGAGCGATAAATGTGCTCGGATCTCGCCACTTTCAGCATTTTCTTAAGCTGTCAAAGCTGTACGCGGCAATAACCACCCTTGTTTTTCCGTGTTCATTTAAAAAGATTGCACGCAGAACTACGACAACCTAGATTGATTGCATGACATTTCAACAGCTTGACTAATATCAGTTACTAAACGACCCGAAATGTGCAGCGTATTAACAACGCCGTGTCTGTACGATTTGTCACAATTGCAATTATGATTGAGTCTATGGGCTATGCTGATGTCTATAAACTGCTATTATATTTTCATTCTGGCTTCTGGCTCTTTACACAACAGTGGTTAAGGATGCAAATTTTGATGTCGCCACAATGAATAAAAAATTAACAATATGCGACATATTTTGAGCTAACGAGAAGGCCAAGGTATCTTCTTTTTATGTAAGCAAAAATGGCGAGTTTAAAAAAAAGGCTTACGCGAATGTTTTGTTAATGCAAAGAAATGTCGTCACCATGCGCCAATTCAAAAAGCAAGTCTGGGCTCGGCGCATGCGCAGCGGCTGTAACGGTATGTTTGTTTTGCGTACGCAAAAGCTTTTGGGTACGCTATTCTAAAACACGCTATAGTCTACACATATTCGCTTCCCTTATCATGTCACAAAAAAACGCGTTATCGACCACACCCAGCCTCGCACACCACCAGCAAAGGTACGCTGCCTGGATGGCGTCTTCGACTGGTAATATCACGCCCATACATCAAAAATGGTCCCGAAGTGGCAGAAGAGGTCGTCAAAGAAGCCGGAGTGTCACGCTGTCGGGTAATACTATCCCTGGCGGTTGGTGCGACAAGTCCCGGTAAGAAGTGCGAGCGAACGCGAGTGTCGCTTGTGGTCGCAGCGTCCCTGCTACTAACTGACGGGGCTTCCGTGAACTGTTAAGCGGAATAGCGACCTGCAACAGAAGATGCGCCTGCCACATCTACCACCGCTGCTGTGGCACTACCGGGACTGCGGCCGGCGACACCATGACACTTTTCTGACTTCTCAAGATGGAAGCATAGGGACCACTTTTTGGACGCGGCAACCACACCACTCGGAGACGCCTCGCAAGGCGCCGTAGCCAAGGGAACGAAGTGAAAACGAGCTCACCTGAAGGAGGACGACGATCTCCATTGAAATCACGTAGATCCAGACGACACCGACAAAGAAGCCTGCGTACGCGAAGGCCGAGTGGTACTTGGGGGCCTCGTCGTTCTTGGACGTGAGCAGGACAGCGGAACCGAGAATGGCTCCCACGGCGGCCACAATGGCGACGACGGGAACGACGCCTCCGGCCATTTCCAGTCCCACTGCGGCGTTTAGAGAGCACGATGAGCTCGGGCTCGATGGCGCCTTTATTCAGAACCCTTGTGCGTCCTGAATTGGTATACGCTACATCAACCTGGACTCGCGGTCACAATACGCTCGTGTATAACCTTGACGTTGTCCAAAGTCGTGGTGGGGTTTTTATTTTTGGCAGCTGTTTTAGCACATCCAGTGTCTCGTTCACGAAAGCTAACCCAACTCTTCTTCTTTTGTGGCATTGAAAATATCTCGTTTATGTCGTTTTCAAAAATAAACATCACGTTAACGATGCCCTTGTGTTAATCACATAAGATATCTCCTGTGAAACCCGACAATGAGAGCTGATGCTTTGCTAAGAGACATTGCTTGGTCTGAGCAACGTCGAAGTTCATGCCAGCGTTCCAAGGCTTCTCATAATCGTTCCTAACCTTCCGATATCAATTTTTACTTTGAGCTCATAAAAACCCTATTTTATTGATCACGACATCCAAAGTGTCTGTGGCGTCCGACGAATGACTAGTTTCACGTGGTCGTCTTTGTTAGCTATTAATTGGGCGTTTTCCTGTCATACTCCGGACAGTCTGGTTGATTGGAGGGGAATGTCTTCCTTCGGAGAACTAGAGACACCGACCTTCTTTATAACACTATATGGTAAATTGTAATCAAGAACAGCGCAAAAGACAAGGACAAAAATAGGAACGTATACACGACAGGACAGGCACTGACTCGCAACTATTAGTTTCTTGCGTTGCTTGTTTTATTTTCTTTACTATTTTTATAAGTAAAAAAAACGAATTGATGGGAGTCACCGCCTGTCCTGTCGTGTATGTTCCTCTTTTGTTCTTGCCGTTTGCGTTGTTATTGATCACCATGCACAACAACAACCAACTAGCTCAGCTTCCAACTTTATAACACTCTATGGCGTTAAAGACACGAGTGCCATCTTTATTGCCCAAAAAGAAATAAACACTCGCTCGCGGATGATTCGTTTGTGCCTCCGGTTCTCACTTGCCTAGTTCTTAAGAAGAACCATATTGGGCACAGGATAAATCAATTTGCAGCAGAAGAACTCGTCAGGATGGCGAGACCTAATCCCCGTTGTTGCTCTGTCCCTATTAACAGGGGTCAACACTTTCATCCGTAGCGATAGCATAAATTGACGGACATCTCGAAAAATGCTTGGTTTTCGGAGTCGAGAGCCATTGTTTGTAAACTGCAGGCAGTTCTAAAAATTCCACTCGTCTCTTTCACATGCGCGGTTTCGACGTCGCAGACCCCGTTTGCTGTTTTGCATCTGTACTGTCTTTCTGAACTTCTAAGTATTGTTCAAGAAAGGAACGTTCCAAATTTTTGTATCATGTAATGGGTGCACAGTTTGCTTTCCTACGTTACTATTAGTACGACCAAACATGACATACTTGTGAAGCTCATAAACAGCATTCCAGCATTGGGCCTGACATTTGCTGTCTGAAACTTCGTGTTGATGTTGAGTACATTTATGAAATATAACTAATATAGATTAAAGTAAACATGGTAACATATATTTTCACAAAAAATAAATATATCTTACTTCCGAGAGCGAATGTTACAAAAACTGGAGCAGTGATGCAGTGCAAGGCATTCAGTGGCCGACACCAGTTGTTCTTCTTCTTGGTGATATCAACCACGGGTGTCGTGATTGCCAGAACCAGATACATAGGAATCTGCCGGAAAAAATAGCAGAATGTCAGATACCGCCAGAAGAGGAACATGTTTTATGTGATATTGACTGTGCTCACTCTGCAATATTTGCTGTATTAAACGAGTTTTGGTTTTGTTAATGCTTGACTTTGTTTTAAGAAATGTAATTGCCTATAAATTTGCAATGTGCTTAGCCTTTTCATTTGCTCATAATATGTACCACAAGATGTTGTATTTTTGCAAGTGCAATTTAATATATATATGTATATATAGATATAGAGTTCGCAACTCCATACGTAAATAGCTAAGCACCACCCTACCGAAAAATCCGGTATAAATTTTCACTATCCGGATTATGAAACCTAATGCTTTTCTGCATTTTCTTTAGGAAATTTAAGGAGAGGCTTGTTTTTGTTTCATAGCTGGAACATTTCAATCTTATTACACTTTGATTGCTAGCAATATTTTGAATATAATTATATTGCATTGCCCCGAAACAACAGAGAATGCGTTCCCACAATTTTCAGCATCTATTTTTTATGCCTTTGAATATACGAATTATTTGTTAGAGCTAAGATAAAGCGGCTCCCTGACAAATATACCGGTACTTGGCACAAGTTATCGAATGAATTCTAAGTTAGGTAAATCTTGAAGGCGGAAGAAGATGTCGAATGCATGTGTTCCCTCCATTACAAAATACACCGGTTCAACGCTTAACCCATTTTGTTGAGAACGCCTCAACAATCAGTGTTCCTACCTTGAAGTAGCTCAGAAGGCGAATCACAAACGGCTCTTCAACGTCGCCGTCGATATTGACGGAAATCAACTTGGAAACAACCTCCCAGAATAGGGCGTTCGAGGCTTTTTTGGAGTTCTCTGGGGCTTGCAGTTTATCTCCGCTTGAGCCTCGCCTCAAAGGGTGCTCCACCACAATGGTGAGGGTATCCACTGAAGAAAAAAATAGGAATAAATAAGAATACTCTTAAAACTTACAAAAAACTAAAACAAAAATGCAAAAAAAATACAACGCTAGCGCAGGATTGCTAAATGCCTATGAGAATATTCGTAGATAAACGAAGGAAACACGAGAAACAAGCAATTAAATTAACGATTAAAAGGTTATTACAAGTGTAAGGAATATCTCAACAATATCAGCAGCGGAATGCTAACCTAACCAGTGATTAAGAGCAAACTATTCGACTCACTTAATAAGAAAATTTAATAAGTTCCCGCCTGTAAAATTGGGTGTATTGTTTAACCTAGATGTTAGTGGTACCCATAAATATTTTAACCCATACCTAATAACATTTGGTATTTGTTTTTGTTGCCATGGAAACAGTAGGAATCAATTGCTCGACCCCTCCGTCATAACAAGGCCACTACCGCAAGGGTTCCGGAAAGACATGAAGAGTTAAATTGTCAAACATATAAATAGTATTTCGTTTATCGTTGCAACAAAATATGAGTAAGAAGAGTAAATCGCTTGATCGCCAACTGAAGATAGTTGAAAAAAGAAAGTCATTTTGTAAATTTTCACGCCTTCTCCTGACCTCGCGATCGTAGCCGTAAGATGAAACGCCAAGACGTCGTGAATGTGTCAATAAGCTTTATAAAGCAAAATCGCATACTTCAAACAAAACAAAAAAGGGAGAACATTAATCAACGTGTTAAACCAACTGCACGAATATGGGCCCATCCAGAACTCTTTTAAACATGTTTGCCTATTAAAGAACGTGAAATTGTACAATATATATATATATATCTATTTTAAAACAACGCAAAAAAAAACGTTTTCGAGATTTGTTAGTTTTATAACATCAACAGAATGCGTTTTCGCAGAAATGTCTGCCTGAGCTAAAATCAAATCAAATTTCAGAAACACGAACTTCGAACGGAACCGAAAATTCAAATTAGACCCAGACACGCTGCTCAAGTATCGCTTCTTTCCATCAACAGCTTGAAATCAACGAGCTGGCTGGCTCGTCCGGCGCAATTCATTTCAGAATGCGCCCGGGGTTCCGCGCTTCGAGAGAAACTCATTACTTGCCCGCTTGCTCGAACGGGGAGGCCTTATGCTCCGATCATCCCTAAGCTGACAGTGCGGGGATAGCCACGCGCTCGCCGAAGCAATCAACAGCCTCCCTTTCGTCTCCTGACCCCGCACTCTGAGCGGTAGGATGAGCAGGAGCGTGATCCCGCGGCGAAAGACGGGCGTATGACTGGTCGAACGAGAACCTAGGTTCTATCGCACTGTCAGCATCAGGGGTGAACGGAATACAGAGCGTGCACGCAAATGCTCACGGCGTGGCATCGAAGGGCCTCGGATATATGAACGTCCGTGGAACGGCTCGAGATTCCAGGAACGCGAACGCAGGTCTCACCGTCCACCTCCTCCTCCAGAAAGTCGGCTCCCAAATTGATGAAATAAACGCTTCGGTCCGGTTCCATCTGGCTGTTGTTGTTGTCGTTGTTGATTGGGATTTCCAGCTCACGGCGTTCGTCGGCGTCGACGTAACGAAACGCTGGAAACAAGCGATAGAGAACAAGGAAAAATGCGAGTTTAATATCGTGTGAGGTCTTCAACTGTTATTTTATTAGCGTCTCGGTTTACTGCAGCGATCAGCAACGAGCGGTGTTCGCAACCGCAAAATACGCAAACACTTCGAAAACTGTTAAAAATAAAGAAGGAAGGGTGATATTGCAGATGATCCGTAAGATTCACCGCCAAAGAAATGATTGAAATATGATAGCCTTTGGCGTACAAAAAGTGGCGTTTGTCATACTATAGGGCTAATTAGTATTCAGAATTTGAGCATAAGTGGTCCTTGAATTGAATTTAGAAAAAAAGACAGAAATATAGCCATAAAGTGAGGGAGACAAAATGGGAATGTCTGTTATAATATGAACAAATACTTTTGAGCATTCCCTATCTGTTTTAGTGTATATCTCACCGCTATGGCTTTTTTATCGCTGTTTTTTGTTTATGTTTGTGGGATTTGCTGAGATTCTGTCTTCACCCTGTGCGCACCTACTTCAGCTTTCAGAAATTGATGTAAATGAACCGCTCAGCAGCAGTTGTTATCCTAGAGCGCCACATGTTTCTTAATAGAAAGTTAAAAAGGCGGTCTTACCTATGGGGACAACAAAACTCCGTTCGGGGTCGTCGAATACAGGTCGCCTCTTTTTGAAAACATGCTTTGTTGCGGGCAAGGTCATTCCTGCAGGCGGGACGGATCGATGGAGGACGAGATTAGAGAAGATCGATGCTTACGGTGCGTGGGACGAAAATGGCAGCTGCAACGTGAAATGCCAAGAGCGCGGAAAAGGATCCACCATAAAGGGACTCGAGAAGATCGAGACATAGAACATGCCAAACGCAGTCGTTCCCGGAGTGAGCGTTGGGGGCTTCGAGGGACCCGCTGTGTCGTGCGTGTCTTAGTGTCGATCTTCTCGCAGTCCGTTTATGCTGAATAGATTGCAGTGTGCGCGTGTAAGCAACTGGCACCTTTTTCATAGCACGGGAGGCCCAAACCTGCTAAGGTCAGGTTTGGTGAGTATACGTACGTACTCTTTGTGTACGCTTTACGTTGACTAGTTTTAGTAATAACGTTCTTGGCGGGAGCACCACACATCGGCGGTGTTGACTAGCAGCGGTCCTGGAAGACAAAGTCCGGAAACAATTAAAGCATAAGTACTGCGCTTGAGATTGCTTCAGCACAAAATGTTGCACACATTCATGCTGGAGTTACGCATTTTGCGAATAGTTGAGTTCTTTTTGTTTGGTAGTTGTTTTGAAAAATCAACATCGATCAAAGAAGAAATCAGCTACCGTCAGGGTGGTTAGTTATCGCATTGCCTTGCTCTATAGTTGTGTAATCTCAAGCGCAGAACATGCCCAGAACATAGAACAACACTCCTGAACTAGAAAAAACTTTAATGTGACATTTCTCACAAAAATATAGTGTCCTCATTACTAGATGGTTTACGAAGATGATATATAAATAACTTATTATTTATTTAATTATTGACTTTTAGTATAGTGCGTACATTTGTGACACGCTTTATGAACACAAGTATGTGGTGCTTTTTAGAACCGTTTGGCAACCAGTTAATAAAGAGTAAGGTCATTTAAGCTCCAGTAAATGTAATCGCTTCAAAAATGTTATCGTATTTTAATTACCACTATACTCTACAGGATGTATTTACGTCTTAGAAAACTGTTCAAGGAATAAGAAACTTAATATATTTACTAAAACACAAAACATAAAAGCCCCTATTGCTTGGAAATCCACGCACTTGCAGCGATAGTTTTGCATGCTTCAAGGTGTGCCGAGTTCTAATAAACCCGATGTTAAAACTACTTCCTCGAGCTCTCCTGAAATTCTTGCACTAGAGGCTCCACGAAGCAGAAAATCAACACCGTGGTGAGTTATCAACAAAGAGCTCAATTTTGGAATCAATTGTGAAATGAGAAGAGGTATAAGTTTAATTTCGTGGTTTCCTCGCAATATGCATTTGCAGAAAGCACCAAGATTCATGCGTCTCCAACAAGCACCACCAGCAAGAACAGCACAACCGATCAAAAGACGCTTTCAATGAACATATCAGTAGTGAACCTGATTAGGGTATACAAACAAAGGAACAAAGAAAATAAAGCAGGTAAGAACTCTCGCGATTCGAGTTGAGTAAGAGAGAAACTCAGAGAGCTTACAACTCTTGAGGTGAGCTGCAAGGGCAAACAAGGTAGCGTGGCAACACGCGAAAGAACGAGGCGACAGAAGCACCTTACTCTGCGTGTGAAATCACACACACACGCACGCCGGATCCGTTCTTTGAGCAGCCAGTGTCGGCGGATTCGACGGAAGTGATCACCTCCGCCGCAACCATGACGCCGACGGCCGAAAGCCCAGACTCGGGTGCCTGTGTCCCACCACATGGCGAGCGTGTGGCGCAGACCCTGGTGCGACTTTCTCTCTGCTCAGCTCAGGCAAGGATGGGCTGTAACCTGCCTTTCTCCGGTGACTTTTCCTCTTTCTTCTCATTTTCCTCTGACTTCTCATTCGTGCAGATGTATTTTTGGTAGAGGATTCCACTCACGACGACCAAAACTATGTAAGCGCCATACAGACAGATGAAACCTGTCGGGAAAGGCAAGACAAAAAAAATTAATTGATTGTATAGAGCCTAATTAAATATCTATGGGCTTCTCAGGCAGGGCTTTCTTAAACCTGTGCTGTTTAGTTTTGTGCACTGTAGTGCATAATTGTAAAAATTATTTTCAGGAAATGTCTACAATATTCTTCTTGTATTATGTGCAATAAATTGCTTTGAAAATTGTGACGGGGGATGAGACGCGGGCACATTTGGAACACCTTGGCAGTATCCAAACAGGTATACTTCTAACCCAGCCAATTCGGATATGGTGGGAAATCTGTCAGACGCAAAACAATATTTTCCCTTTCCTTTGCAAAATTGTATCGGCTTTACTGCAAACGCACTATCATTCCTAGTTAGGCGCTGATCTTTGTGTTGCCAAACCGTGCTTAATTATTGCAAACTTGAGACGAGTATTTTGAAGAAAAAAATCAAGCACATGTAAAAATACGGGTATGAATGTTATCGCTCTTTAGAGTTGGCACTTGCATTACTATACCAGCACTTTATTTTTTAAGAAGGAACCTCAGACTTTAGATGGGGTTCTCCAGAGTTTTATGCGAGTACACCAAGTCAAACAAATCCATATATATTCTATTGAATCTGCTCTCTGGATACATAGCTGTTTAATTACTCACGATGAAGAGCATGCCTGTGTTGTTACCGACAAAGAATAGCTACTCTGACGCCAGTTAAAAATAATAGAGCATTACGTGAATGAGAAAAAGACACCTACCGATTGCGTGAGCAATTGAGAGGGATCCTGTGTAGAAGAGATAAAAAGCCCAAACGCCTGCTGATGTATAGAAGAGGCAATCTCTCAAGAAGGGCCTAGCTGCCAGCTTAAAAGGTTGGGTCAGAAACACCGAGCCGGCAACGACAGTTGTCACGAAGATGCCGCCACCTGGAGATAACAAAGCACATACGTTATGTCATAATTTATGTCTACTGAAATTTTCATGCTTGATTCTACACAAATTTTCCACACAATATTTAGACATCAACTTTAGTTGGTACCGTTGTTCTGTATTTAAACAGAGATTGTGGCAAACTCTTTGTTATATTTCATTTAACAAAATGTCTGCAACTAGCTGGATATGAAAACCCATCAACCAATATCTTTGTTTCGCATAAAATGTATCCATCAAAACAATTGGTAGGCTGCATATTTTTCGAATTTTTATGTTGCCTTTTTTCCACAAATTTTATTTTAAGATTTTGTGGGTGCTTTTTTTAGCATATTTTTATATTGCGTGAATATATGCATTCATGGTTTGGTTACATGTATATGTCGACGTTTTATTTATCGCTGTATCTTGGGGGCTTGGGAGTAGCCAGCTGTTTCAACAATTTGTTTTCTCGTCGTCTCTACCAACATTGTATATTTTTGTCGGAAAATGAAATAGTGAGGTCTCGTTATTATAGACACCTCCACTCCCCCCCCCCCAGATATTTCATAATGTGAGTTGTCTCATAGTAACGACGCAAAATTGCATGTATTTTCCCAGTTTTCCTCTGAAAATGGTGTCTATATATCAGAGTATCCATATTAGCGGGGTCCATATTAACGAAACATGACTGTATTATTAATATCCTTATTATTATGTTTCAAGTCTTTCAAAATGATTTTTCTGAGTCATTTCAAAGTTTACCCTTAGAAGAAAAAAGTGCTTCCAAAACATAAAAAAGAGACAAACGAGCATCCCGTCTTACCAATTAGGCCGCCGATAACAAGCTCGTAAGATCCTTGCCTTATCCCAGCCAGGGATGAGAATATGTCTGGGGATCCATTTCCAAAGGCAAGCAAGGTTACGCCATGTGGAGAGTCAAAGAAAATATATGTGCTCGAAGCAAGCAACTAATTCTCTTTCTGTTGCAGAAGTAGTTGAATCCAACAGTAAAGTAAAGTGGGCATAACTAATAACAAATGTTTATGTTCACTGGTGTTTTTATGTCTAGACTTCAAAACTAGCCAGAAAGGATACTGCTACGTTCTGCGACATGTGCAGGGTCTTGGAGATGACGAACAACGCCGGTGTGAGGCTGAAATAAACACAAAAAATCAGTATTGCATTTCTTGCAAATTTTAATGCATCAGTACTTTTTACGGCATTTTTCATCA